>JAWPHD010005234.1:0-167728 GCA_037043455.1 Cyrtodaria siliqua
TTTTTTCCATAGCATGAAAAAGGTCTGAAATTTGCAATCAGAAGTCATTTCCTCTCTTAAAAGTTGCCTCCTATAACCCGATTTATATAAAGCCGCTATCTTATGCGTTTTTGTTTAATTTTAACGCGACACGACATAATGACTTCATGTGTCATGTGACATGACGTCACCCCCATGCTATTCTATGTTTAACGTCATTTTACTATGACATCAAAATACCATAGCAACCAGTACTTAAATGTGACATTACCATTAGCAAACTGTACATATATTGAAACAGTGTTATGGCAAACCCAAGAATTACACCAATAGTTAGTTTTTAAATGGCAAACAGCCCACCTCAAACTTAGAAAATCCTACTAAAATTGCATATACCAACCGCAAGACACATGGGATCTTGAGATATCGCAAGTTAGATATCTCACGATAAGTTGCGATACATCTTGAGAATTGTAAGATATATCTCTATTTATTTTGTGATATCAATAACTCAGTACACATTGAGATATCTCAAGATAATTATCTCAAAACAACTTAAGATATCTCAAGACAGTTATCTCTAGATAACTTGAGATATATTGAGATATCTTGAGATTAATTGATATATCTCAATACAAATATCTCAATATAAATTGAGATATCTCAAGATAAAATGTGATATCTCAACATGGAGTATCTCAAGATAAATTAGACATATATCGAGATATCTCAAGATACGGTGCATCGCGGAGTATTACAATATACATATTTTACCGAGTTGTTCATAATCTGGGTTTCGTAGCAATGCGGGTTTGCCTTATCGACAAATTACATTCTAACCGAAGTATTTCTCTTCGCACACAAACCGAATGGTAACAAACTTTGAAAATATGTTGAAATACAGACAAAAAATCCTTCATTTGACTGTTTTAGTAAAAAAAAAGGTTTGACCCTTAAGGGGGCACTCCACAGTTTAATGTACATTTCTCAATCATCAAACCCATGGCAAGCTCTTAGCCTGAATCCTTGAGCAAACATAAATCACACCATCATTGTTCATATATTTCCTAGAAGACAATAAAATTACCCGTGTTTCTATACCAAATAAAAGTATCAAAAAGTATTTTCTGTACAATTTTAGTCCCATTTCTTTAAGATTACCCCACCCCTTAGAACATGCTAAAAATGCAATTTTAACAATATTTCAAATGTCAATAAATAAAAATAAAAATAAATCCTACACATATCAGGGTCATGTCTGCACTCATAATGCTCTTGCATATCAGGAAATGCTAAATTTTACATACCTAGTCCGGCATTTTAAAAAGTTATTCCATGCTGATCTCCCCGAAACTGAGGACTGCCCCCTAAACGGTAAGTAATACTGCTCGATTATCCCAAATAACCAATAAGTAATCCTGTTCGATGATCCCAAATTACCAGTAAGTAATAATGTTCGATGATCCCAAATAACCAGTAAGTAATCCTATTCGATGATCCTTATCCCCCAAATAACCAGTAAGTAATACTGTTCGATGATCCCAAATAACCAGTAAGTAATAATGTTCGATGATCCCAAACACCAAGTAAGTAATAATACTGTTGACATAATCGTCATAGTCAGGGCCCAATATAGCACTAAACGGACTCTAATGTGAATGTCAATCCATGCAAAAATGATTTGATTCAGATATGTGTATTTGCATACACTATTGATATTAGGCTATTTCCTCCTTAACTGGACACACGGCAATCTTGATACTTTTAAAACTCGCGGTGTTCCGTTAGTTTTTTTAAAATCATTAATATCAGTTACAGGAATAGTTTAGTTTTAATTATATCAAACATTTTTAAAGTCAAAATGATAAAAGATTAAATATCAAAAATGTCGTAGTGCTTTATTATTTGTATATATATATATATATATATTATACATGTATACTAAAACTACTCAAATTTTGATAAGGGGGCGTCCGTGGCCGAGTGGTTAACGTCTCTGACTTGAAATCACTTGCCCCTCACCGCTGTAGGTTCGATCCCTCAGGGGCCTAGGAATCTTTATGTGAGGAAGCTATCCAGCTGGCTTGCGGAACGTCGGTGGTTCTACCCAGGTGCCCGCCCGTGCACGAAAATTGCCCGGAGGGGCACCTGGGGTCTTCCTCCACCAATGGAAGCTGGAAAGTCGCCTGTTGGTGCGACTATAAAATCCAATTCAATTCAATTCAATTCAAATTTTGATAAACACCAAGATTTCAGTTCGACATTTTACGGTGGCTGGTTTTATTAATATCAAATAAATTTATTAATATATACACACAGAAAATATATTTAACATACAGACTATATTTGTTAATTAAAACAACCATTAAACAAAGTTTTCGTTAAAGCAGCCATTGAATAATGTTGGAATATTAATATTAAATAAAATTGCATGAACAACTTAGCACAAAGGAAAGAAAGAAGCGTCAAGATCCAGCTATGATCAGATTGGTACCCTTGTCTGTTTGGTACCGTGTCTGTATTAGGGTTGAACGTTTGAGTACCTTGACCGAAATCAAGGCTAGCACTCTTAAATAAAAGCCAAAAATAGTGTTGCTATAACTGTATACGCTAATTAATGCAGAATACACAAGGTGAGAAAGACGTACCTATAAACACGTATGCTAATTAATTCAGGTGTATAACATTTACCGTGTTTGAAATGACAGAATAACAAAGAAAAAAATGAAAACTCTAAATTTTATACCCTTTTATTTACATATATGAAAGCAGGTTTGGAATAAAAATGGTACTAGGTTAAAGTTCTCCGACCATGTATTGTTTCATGAACATGTTTATGTTTATTTAAATCGAAATCAATACACAACAATAGATATTTACAATTCATACATTACATTGCAATATCTGTGAAAAGCGAGAATAAGATTTTATTTGATGACGTAGAAAACTTTGAACAGATAAATTAATCCACAGGTAAATGTAGTTATCAATTATCTGGCAATAGTTATGCAGCTATACAATTCAGATTTACCTCATTTCCCAGTGCAGTCACGCAGTGGTAAAAGTAGTATCTATGTCATGCAAATAATACTTGTTTTTATCATTGTTTTTTATGGTGTTGGAATAACACCATTCTATATGTTCGATATACCACTAGTTATATAAGTATGCAACGCTCTGTCGATAATGAATGGAATTGAATGTTGTTTAACGGCTTATCAACACAGTATAGGTTATTTAGAGCCGCCCCAGAGAGAGGGGGAGGATACATAGGAATCCGGGAACCTGCCCTACTCTTATTATCGAATAGATTCTTTTACGTGCTCGGAGGATAGACCGATACGGGACCGCCCGGTTTTCGTCCCCATCAGACGGACGAGGCTAAGGTAAAGTGTCTTGTCCAAGAACACACCGACGGAACTCAGTGACACCACGGAGGATTGAACCCGGGGCCTCCGGTTACAAATCCGCCGCGCTACCGACTGCGCCACGCCAGCATGGCTATATGATCCAATTCCCACGGTTTATGTCCGTTTCGCGTGTTAAAGCGACAGGCAAAATGCAATAAAAGTCGATATGTGAGTTATATGATAAATAGAATCTAACATTCGTTTTCATTCATTATTGAATTTATTAAACTCGTTAGCAAAAATGATATAATGCTCGGCAAGGGCCTCGTATTGAATCATTTTGCCAACTCGTTTAATAAATTCAATAATGAATTAGTACTCATGTAAGTTCCTCTGTTTACATACAGCTTAGTAGCGGATTTAAATATATGTTTCTCTCCGGGACTATCAAGAAATGTCCATATGATGTTAAGAATTAAGTTTGTTAATTGATAATACTACAAAAATGGCCATTCATCTTTAATAAATAGAGGAGCAAATTGTAATGCCGTGTAAATTAAATACTTCCTTTCCTTTCCACTCCCATTTATCGATAAATAAAAATCGTGTGTTTCTATAAGACAGAAATAATTATGTTGCCGCAAAGTAATGTTTTATGGCATGACCCTTGATAAATGTGATGACACTTGTATGGATACACTTGGTATTAATAACAACCATGTCATACGCTTACCATAAATATTATAAATACATCTGTAAGAGATGATGAGTGTTGTCAACTATTATGTACCTTATTGTTTGTGCACATTTGGGTGTATGCAACAAACCGCAGCGGTTATCTTTACATGTCACGTGGTAAACTATTACTGTCAATTATCTACCTCGCCATGCACTACTATATGTGCACTAAGTAATTTGCACCAAAAGCCGTGAAATGTTAAAGCATTACTAACATCTACGTCGGGTGTATGTGTCTGCACGTCATCTCGAATCGTCAGTTTTGATATACAGGTCCAGTTAGATAACATGATTTGTTTCTTTTTAACGATAAATGCAAAGTTGGAGTTGTCATTTCCAACTTCTTTGAAGCAAATGACGCTTTTCTTATCCCCCAAAACTGAGAAATATTAGAGGACGTAATGTTTGGTTGACTATTCAGCTGTAGGCTATCGGACCATATGTTGATATACAGTACCGTAGTCCAGTTAGATAACATGCTTTGCTTCTTTTAAACATAACTGCAGAGTTGTCATTTCCAACTTCTGTGGAGCAAATAACGCTTTTCTTATCTCCCAAAACTGAAAAATATTATGGGGCGTAATGTTGGTTGACTTATCTGTCATTCAGCAGTAGGCAATCGGTCCGAGATGTTCATTGGTATTCATATATGCGTATTTTGTGCCCATTTTTAGATACCTACAAAAATACAAATATTCAATAGACGAGTGCACTGCCTCTAGTAAAATGGAATCGAAATGAAGTCTACGGAGTTGGTTGGACTTTGTATCAAAATATGACAACATGAGAAACAACGACGGCATTTTTCTCAGTTAAACGTTTTACTTTTGATTGTCATATTACTAAGGTTTGTGATATCAACTTCATTTCTGTGCTCTGTATACAGTTATCTGTCTATCGGACGTAAACTGTAAGAGTGGTGTACAAAAGAGGGAAACTTTGAAGAAAATAGGTCCATAACTCTAGTCATGCTTGTATATGTTTTTTAACCTAGACTCATCGATAAGTTATATACAGGGTATGGTCTCATCAACTTGGTTGGTTGCAGATGTTGCAGTCAACCAAAGAGATGATATCATACTGTATTTGTTCTGTAGTATGTCTCAATTTCATCTCTCTGCCATACTCCAATTCCAAATTCCGGCAACTGTAATTAGAGTACACCAGTCATCTGACAGGTGTTTTTTTCTTAATTTAAGGCTTACAGCTGCGACCATGCTATATGAATGCACTGGCAACATAGTTAAGCATCCTGTAAAATGTCTAAACAAGAGTTAGGCACACAAAACATTTAATTAAACAAATTGAAAGTTACTCCGATAATATTGGTTCCCTTTGACGACGAATCGATATGCATTTTGGAATTATAGTGAAAAATCCTGTATAATTTCGAACAATCCGTGCAAAAGTGAGGGAGGAGTTTATCATGCATATATTACGAGACGGACGGATAGACGAACAGACGGACGGACTTACGGTATATGTGCCCTTTTTATTCGGTGGCATAACAACCACATATGAAACGGTACAAAATACATCACTGAGTCTGTTGCTATCTCATAATTTCAGCATAATTAAACATATTCAATACATCGAAATGCATCTTTTTCTCCGACAACTTAATTTTAGAAGAACTAAAAAAGCCAGGTATACAACATCTAAAATTATAAATTTAAGATAATGAATATAAGACCCAAAGTACTAGATGAAAAGAAGCTGGTCACCGGATACAAAATAGTATACCGTATTCATTTAAAAGTTGAAATTTAAAATCAAATAATTATTAAAGGAACTCATTGGTATTTGATATAAACTGATTCAATATTATCCAAAAGTCATTAAAACACAAGCACACAATTACTAATAAAGGCATGACGAACACACTCTTTATGTATATAAATAGAAGAATAAATACCAACATGTCGTGATACATCAAAGTTATGTCCTCTGTATTACGGAACATATATACGATCACCACTGTTAATGAATAACCCTGACCAGTGGCGCATGAACACCTACAGGTCTCTATATAAACGCTTCTAATTGGAGACTCGTAATATATGTAATGTTTTAGTTCTAATGGGCGAACATTGGATATAGTGCATACATAGTTACATGCAATTGGACTTGAACATGAAAGGAATTTGCATTGTGTTGCTGGTGATAATCGCAGGTTTGTTTTAATTTGGATAACCGGCGCAAATAGACACTTTTAAAAAAAAAAAAAAAAAGAATTCAGAAGCGGCAATATTGTAATGTACATGCATCAGCTTAAATCAATCTTCTTCAAAAGTGAAAATATAATATATATTTTCACTCAAGATGACGTCATGCAACTGTTGACATTGTTTTGCCGCATTATATTTTTTATGCATACATTTCCGGGTTGTGAGTAAATAATAAATATAATATATGTTGCTTTGTCGTGAATATAGGATATACTTTCATCTCGAAGTGAGAAAACTCAAATATTTTCACTCGTTCTAAAGCACTCATGAAAATATCAGTTTTCTCACTTCTCGGTGAAAATAAATCCTATATTCACTCAAAATAAACAAATATCCTGTATATATGTGTGAGTTTATATGCGGTAAAGCTAGATATATCACGCAAGGTTATAAAAAAAAATTAGCTTCAGTAGCATGTTTTGATTGTTATCATAATACCGAGTCTGCTACTTTTATCTCTTGTTTGTGTTTGTTGCATCCAAGGGATACAATTTTCAGTATTTATTATCATTCACATTAGCGTTTGTTTAGTGCTGTGTGGCGGCCGAAAAAAGTTGCCCTGACTACACATCAGTAGTGTTATTACTTACTGGTCCTTTGAGATCATCAAGCCCAGTATTTGTGGCTTTTAAAATATAATATTGCTTAAGTCGGTGCTAGGAGGCGTGAGAGGTGTTGCGCTTTACAATTACCTTTCATAAACAGACTCAATAAAACCGAGTCTGCTACTTTTATCTCTTGTTTGTTTTTGTTGCTTCCAAGGGATCCACTTTTCTTTTTAAAAGTTACATGCATCTATTTTGTTTTAAGTAAAAAAAATCCTACAAGTGTTTGATACACGCTTAAAATAGCTGCCGAGGAAAAATAGCAGGTTATGTGTTGATGAAATGATGAATCAAGCCATAAATAGATCTCGAGTTAAAATTGAGGAAACAACTAGCTAGACGAACACTTGAATCCATACCATCCTCGTTCAGCACACTACTCAACTTTTATAATCGGTCACCCAGGTTTTTTGAAAATAACACGAATACTAAAAACTGGAAATCACCGAAACACATACCAATATTTTATTAAGTTTATCAATAAGGTAGTCCAATCAAGGCAGATTAATCGCTAGCGATATTTGTTAAACGATGCTAGTTAAAATTTCAAATGAAAATATGAATTATTAAAACATATATAATTCTTTGAAAAGTGACCGATTATAAAAGTTGAGTAGTGTATATTGAAATCTTAGCTACAAACTGCTTCGAGGACATTTAAAAATGTGTATACATGTATACCTTGAAGGCAGCTTATCGAAATTAAAAATGCTTGTCCTAGTATAGCTAAATTGTCTTGATATTTGCTTTAACAAAGCAGAATTTAAAAATTGTGTAGATATCATAAAATATCAAATACATGCGCAACTATTCACTTATTTTTGCTCAAGCTATCGGAAATAATAACCGTTGAAGAACATTGTTGAAGCAGTTTCGATTGATTAATGTTTTTAAATATAGTGAAGTGCTCACATCGTCATCAGTTTCGCCTGAATATTTGCATTAATAACAGGAAATAAGATTCAAATGGAAACACATTTATCACATGTAATATGAAAACAGCACGGGAGTTACATGTGACCAACAAGATGAAAGTTACGCGTGTGTGCATTCCTATGGTTCACAGTCCCACGTTAGGGCACCGTAGACTATCGACGATGTATGTGCGCGGTTTATTAAGCTTATACTATGGGAAGCCTTTAGAAATCTGACATTCGATCCGGCTGGGATTAATCCTGCATGCTACCCCTTGATCACTAAATCATCACGATAACTATTCCTCTACGACGCCAGTTAAAAAAACCTACGTAAACAGAATAACACTATGTAACTATTCCTCTACGACGCCAGTTAAACAAATCTACGTAAACAGAATAACACAATGTAACTATTCCTCTACGACGCCAGTTAAACAAATCTACGTAAACAGAATAACACAATGTAACTATTCCTCTACGACGCCAGTTAAACAAATCTACGTAAACAGAATAACACAATGTAACTATTCTTCTACGACGCCAGTTAAACAAACCTACGTAAACAGAATTACACAATGTAACTATTCCTCTACGACGCCTGTTAAACAAACCTACGTAAACAGAATAACACAATGTAACTACTCCTCTACGACGCCAGTTAAACAAACCTTCGTCAACAGAATAACACAATTTAACTATTCCTCTACGACGCCTGTTAAACAAACCTACGTAAACAGAAAACACAATTTAACTATTCCTCTACGACGCCAGTTAAACAAACCTAAGTAAACAGAATAACACAATGTAACTATTCCTCTACGACGCCAGTTAAACAAATCTACGTAAACAGAATAACACAATTTAACTATTCTGCAACGATAATGGTGATACACAGTGATACACAGTGATATGTGTATGACGTCTTTATAAAATAGCTTGGAGCGTTGGTAAAGAGCTGGTACTATCCACTACTCCTGTCACGCTTATAGGTGGAGCGTTGGTAAAGAGCTCGTACTATCCACTACTCCTGTCACGCTTATAGGTGGAGCGTTGGTAAAGAGCTGGTACTATCCACTGCTCCTGCCACGCTTATAGATGTACACATTTTGATTTCTGGGTACTGTATGACTGTTCTAACGGTCAGTGGCAAAAAAAAGCCTTTGGGGGAAGTTGGGGTGGGGTGGGTGAGTGAAATCAGGTTATAGGGTGATCCAAACCTCACTCTTACCGTATTCCATTCCCATTAAACGGGGCAATGTAAATAAGGAAATCCCCGCAAGGTTATGTCCTCTAACAAAATATATAGCATTATGGGCAATGCAAGTACAACATGTTCACCTTCACGACGGAAATATACGTCATAATTGTCATAAAGCATAACACAACACATGTCATCTAGTGTCAGCATCTATGACATGTACTTCACTCGGTTGATACATGGTAGACACTTCTATACAAAGTATTCACGATTTGATTCGTCATTTTCCGGCGTTTATTCGGTTTTAAACGCCGGTAGTAAATATAGCTACCGACGTTGAAAACCATCGACAAGAATACGTGCAAGAGAGACAATACTCGTCAGCGTATTTCAGACAGTGGAACATCCATTTCCTATTGAGACACACTGGATGTGTGCGCAGTGCGTGCGTGCAGTACGTGCGCCTTAACTCTCTTTTATTTAACAAAATAGTCAAATTAATATAAATATATCGTTAATGAACAACGTTTAACATTATATTTGTTTTAATAGTTCATGCTGTGTATTTACTTGTAGGTTAAACCTTTCGCTTTGTGTATTGTTATTACGCACTGGTTGTTTGGGATCATCAAGCCCAATCGCTGTGATATATAGGTATTACGTACTGGTTGTTTGGGATCATCAAGCCCAATCGCTGTGATATATAGTTATTACGTACTGGTTGTTTGGGATCATCAAGCCCAATCGCTGTGATATATAGTTATTACGTACTGGTTGTTTGGGATCATCAAGCCCAATCACTGTGATATATAGTTATTACGCACTGGTTGTTTGGGATCATCAAGCCCAATCGCTGTGATATATAGTTATTACGTACTGGTTGTTTGGGATCATCAAGCCCAATCGCTGTGATATATTGATACTGCAAGGTGTTGGCTAGTTTTTGTTATTTTGTCCACACTGTTATGTAATGACCTAGACAATTTCTTAAAATAAAATATTTTAAAAAAAAATGGAATTGGAGATGCGGGATTTAGGATTAGGTTAGGTGCGAATCGGATATGTCTGGTATTCACACGTGTCCAAGCTTTTATTGATATTAATCAAGGTATGTGATAGGCACTGTGATATTCTGCTGTCGGTTTCCAGAGGGAGCATGTTTCATTCATTCCGATCTTTGGAGGTTGCTGAGCCCGATATTTATTCACAGATTTTACAGATACAGTATTTTTACTTTAATTTCGAATAGGTGGTTCCACCACTCCAGTTTTTAATGGTTCTGAGTATTGTTTACTCACTTTTAGGCTATGTTGCCTGCTTTTTAATTTCGTCTTTTGACTGTTAAATGTGAAGGTTCCATTTTCACCATCATATGCATACCATCTTCGGGATGGCTAAAATTTCTGTACTATTGGCATGTTAAATGTTGAGTTCTTCTCAACCTGGGACAAGAGGGCGTGAACGGTAGCAAGTACGTTTCACTACCGTTCATGAACAGTCTCGATCAAACCGAGACTGCAATATTTTTTGTATTTATCGTGTTCGGCGATTTCCAAATTTCTCTTTTCATACTTTCGTTTTAGTTCTAACTTTTCCGAGCTTGTAGACAATATTAAGATGCTAGAGTGTTGACAAGGTAAAATACAGCATTTTTCATTAAATAAAGAGACATTTTTGTTATATTTATTTTACGATATGGGTGGGTTTTTTTAACTCTTCGGAGATTATATCTGTATCAAGACTCTGGCCAAGTTTGGCTAAGATCGGATGCAAAATGAAAGTGTTAGAATGTTGAAATCAAACAGTTAACGGACGGTGGACAACATACCATGGCATAAGCTCTACCGGATATTGGCCATTAGAACTGAAAACAAAGTCCGCGACCAATAATTTTAAAAAGTCAAATATTTTGACAAAATTCAGTTTGACGTATTAATAATCATATTCATAGCAAAGCACTGTAGTAAATGTCCTTAAGACTATTAATTATAAACATACATGAATCACGACCTATAAGATAGCGTCATGTGTCTGTACACCTACACTCACGAAAGACGGGTTCTAATTACCTTTTACAGAGGTATTCGTGTTGTTATTTACTCGTTGTCCGGTTTAATAGCCACCATTTACACATGTTTGCAGCGCGAGATGCCAATACTTTTCTTATATGCATTTATCTTTAATGAGTATATTCACACATTTTTATGTGGGACGAATTTGGTTTATCTATATTTTTTTCAAATAAGTTACAAAAGAATATGTTTACCATTACACTATTGCAAACAATAAGAAGCATATGCAGAACACTTACACGACATATAATTTTATAACTACCTTACTATTTGGTATATATTAATATTTTCATAATTGTCTCATTGACAATTGACTAAACGGTTTGTTCTTGGGCAAGAAACCTTTCCTTAGCCTCGTCCGTTGGATGGGGACGTAAACCGGGCGGTCCCTTGTATCGGTCTATCCTCCGAGCACGTTAAATAACCATATGAATCTATTCGATAATAAAAGTAGGACACAGTTCCCGGATTCCTATGTATCCTTCCCCTCTCTCTGGGGCGGCTCTAAATAACCTATACTGTGTTGATGAGCCGTTAAACAATATTCAATTATAATACTGCCGCGTTTAGACCGTAACGACTATGTTCATTCTCTGTACCGAGACGCTTTACTTGGTGTTATGACCCATTAGATTGCATCACACGTCTAACTATATCCTGAAAGGGGTGATGAGAAAAATGAGTGTATAATACACCTTGATAATGTGTGTACCGAAAGTGTAACAAGAACAAATATCTCAAATTTTAAAAATAAGGGACAAAGGGCAACCTTGATTGTTTTTAACTCGCAGTGTTCCGTTAGTTTTTAACTCGCCGTGTTCCGTTAGATTTTAACTCGCAGTATTCCGTTAGATTTTAACTCGCCGTGTTCCGTTAGTTTTTCTATCGTGTTCCGTTAGTTTTTCTACGTAACTTGAATAGCTGCAAATCATTAACAATAATTATTTGAAGGTCAAAGCAAGTTTTGAATTGACATATATAGGTTGATTATATCACGAAACGTTTTATATTTAAACAAAAAAACAAAACAAAAACAGCATGAAAACTGCGTAATTGCAAAATTGTATTGCTTTATAATTCATTATTTGCAAGCAGGTTTAAAGTCAAAATGATTTGTTTATTTGTTTGTATTGTGTTTTACGTCATTTTCAACACATGTAAGGTTATATATGACGGTCGATTTCTTGTGGAGGAGGCAGACCACCCACGTTTCCTGGGTAGAACCAGTACTGTACACCTCCCGACGTCCGTAAAGTCAAAATGATACTGGATTAATAATTGAGGTGTTACTATAATTTTTGATACTTTAATCAAGTTGATACAAAAATCGAAAAGGAAGTGTCGCTTCAAAGTACACAGTCTAACAAAAACACACTTAACACAAACGACAATTACATGGATGTATACTCATTTAAAACTAAAACACCACAGACAAAGGAGCTGCCAACAGGCGCCTCGGAACAGTCAGTTGCAAAAATGCCGCTCAAGTTTAAACCAAGTTCTAGGGTGCACCATACCTTACTCTTACCCTATTGTTATCTCGATAAAACGGGACAGTGTAAATAAAAACAAAAAGTACCAGTCTTGATGTATCATCTAACAAAACATACAGCATTAACAGTTAGGTACCTCTAAGACTCGAACTCCAGACTAAATATAGTTATTGCGCTCGTGTTAATGAGCGGTCGTGTATTTACCTTCAACATTTAATTAGTGCTATGTCACTTTTCTATTATCAAACTATTGTTATTTACGTAACGTATGTTTGGACACACGGACATTTTGATTTGTATAAGCTCGCATCGTCCCGTTAGCTTGTCTACATAATTTGCCTTGTTACAAATCATTATTTAAATAGTACAAAGCAAATTGTGTTTGCAAATAACATACCTTTCTTGATTACATCTATATTACACCAATATATAATATATATTTAAACGTAAGGTAGCATAAGTTAGAAAAATATGAAAATTACGATTTATTTACCGTTTATATGCATAAACTTGATATGAATTAATGAATTAAGGTGCTCATGTTAATGCTTGATACATAGTTTAAGACTGTCGTGTGAAACTTTAAAAAATGAAATATATGATAACTTAAAAAATGTAACTTAATGTGGGTTTTTTCATTCATTTATCATTAGTCATTTGGACGATAGTGAGGCTAACATATAAGGTACATTACGTCTATGGTATTGACTATTCAAACAAGACCTCGGAGTGTTTCTCGCCCACCGCGGCAAACCGCATATAAAATATTTTATTAAATTTGTGCTTAAATGATGTCCACCAAAGACAACACCTCATATGACCAAGTATCAAACAATTAAAATCGAAGTAATCATAAGAAGTTAAGTTACTGAGGTTAAGTGGTTTAACCAGAGTGTAGTTGTGGGAATATAATGCAAAATATGACCTTGACCTTGGTATTTTTGTCGTTCGACGATGTCCACCAATGCCAACAATACATATGACCAAGTATCAAAGACATAAAGTCAGGCAATCATAAAGTCTACTGAGGTTATGTTACCTAACCAAGGTTGTTACCTAACTAAGGTTAAGTTTGGGGGGGGGGAGACAAAACATAAAAAGCAAAATATGACCTTGACCTTTTTTGTCATCCAGCGAAGTCCTCCAATGCCAACTAGAGCTGTCGCCTTTAAGGGTGACAAATAAACCCCCACTACCAGTCCTCCCACCCCCACAATTCCCCACTTTACTGTTTGAGTAAAGATTGAGTGGAATGGGATTTTCATGATCAGGTAATGGTGGCCTTGACCTTTGACCTATTGACCAATAGGGGCCATTTTTTCATCACAGGCAGTTCACCTATGATGTTTCATGAGATTTACTTCAGGGGGAGAGGAGTTATGGAGTGGATACGGTTTTTCATTATCAGGTAATGGTGACCTTGACCTTTCACCTACTGACCTTAAAATCAATAGGTGTCGTCCTCTTACCACAGGCAGTCCACGCATCATGTTTTATGAGATATTCTTCAGGGGGAGAGGAGTAATGGAGTAGACAACGTTGCGTCTACAGACAGACAGACAGACGGACAGACAGACAGACAGGGTGAAACCAGTATACCCCACTAAACTTCGTTTAACGGGGGTAACAATACATATGACCTAGTATCAAAGACATAAAGTGAGACAATCACAAAAAGTTAACTGAGATTAAGTTACCTAACCAAGGTTAGGCTTGGGGAAAATAACACAAAATATGACCTTGACCTTGGTAATTGTTGTCATTCAGTGATGTCCGCCAATGCCAGCAATACATATGATCAAGTATCAAACAAAGAAATTAAAGTTATCAGAAAAAGTTAACTGAGATTAACTTACCTAACCAAACTGATGTTTAGGGTAAATAACGCAGAACGTGACCTTGACCTTGGTATTTTTTGTCGTTCAGTGATGTCCATCAATGCTAACAATACATATGACCAAGTATCAAACAAAGAAAATGAGGCAATCACATACAGTTAACTGAGGTTAAGTTACCTAACCAAGGTTAAGATACCTAACCAAGGTTAAGTTTTGAGAAAATAACGCAAAATATGACCTTGACCTTGGTAATTTTGGCATTGCGTGATGTCCCTTGACCCAACAAAGCATCTGACAAAGTTTCAGACAAATTCGAACAGCGGTTGTTGATATATAGTTCATTAAAAATGTGGCCGCTGCCGCCGGAAAAGTGACTGCTATATCTCGCTACCCACTATGCGGGCGAGACAAAAACAGGTCAATCATGTAATATGGGCTCCCAAAATGAGAAGAAAACTGGCAGATTTACCAGTTTGAGATCTTTTTAAATGTTAGTGTGTCCGACAATGAAATATTTGGGAACGATTTGGGACTGTCACCTCAGTGTTTGGACTTAATTTCATTCTCCTCTTCTCAACACCCATCAAGAAGTCCTATTTCTCTGTCAGAGTCATCTTATCGTTGTTCATCCAATCCCACACGGTATGCTTCTCATCTTCATCTTCAGCTTTTAATTAGTGATATGTCACTTTACTATTATTAAACCATTGATTTTAAGTAACTTTTTATGCAGTCGTTCAAATGGACCTAAGATAGAATAACTACGAAAAAATAAAAACTCACACATCTTTACCGTTTGTATGCAAACAGGTATAACGTAAACTTGATACGGATTAATGAATTAAGGGCTAATTTTAATTAAGAAATAATAAATATGTACCTGTGTTTTATCGGTTAATAAAATACAGTTAGTCGTTCGGATGCTAGTAATTAAATCACTCGTGCGGTGAATAAAATACAGTTAGTCGTTCGGATGCGAGTAATTAAATCACTCGTGAGTTAGTCGTTCGGATGCGAGTAATTACTCGAGTAATTACTCGCATCCAGTAATTACTCGCATCCGAACGACTAACTGTATTTTAACGCACGAGTGATTTAATTACTCGCATCCAAACAACTTACTGTATTTTATTTACCGATAAAATTTTATTTACCGATAAAATACAGGTACGTATTTATTATTTCGATTCTAACACAACAATAACCCCATTGTTTACGCTATTGTTGGGACACTATATAATATCTCGGGTGTCAAGGTAATCATGCCGCTATGTTTACAGGCTGTTCCATTGGGCGCCCCCGTATGCAAAGTTCTGCGTTTCAATACACTAGTAGTCACGTGACAAACAAGTCATTGCTTACGTCATATAGCTGGCGCTGTATGACGTCAAACGTTCTCAGCTTGTTCAATATGCTTAATGTTATATGTACAGATGCATATGATGGGTTTATATCGGGTGTGTGCAAGGTTTGGGAGCATGGCAAGTTTGTTGTAATTAACATTTCATTAAAATTACTGTTGAGTTTGTCTTCGTGACGTATATTTGTAAACCAAGTGACGTCAAGTAACGCGTCGCTTCCAACGGATGAAATATACGCGGGGAATTAATGGAACAGCTGTATTTATCGTAGAATAACATACAGCTGTCTCTCTTCTTTGTGTATATGAAAGACTACGGAGGTCGTGTTAGAATGCTTAATAAACATATTTCAAGATTGTCGTGTGAAACTTTAAAAGTGAATTATAAGATGAAATATGAAAATTAATGGGTTTCTTATTCATTTATTAAATAATCGTTTAGACGATAGCGAGTCTAACATATACTGAGCAAAATACATATAGCACATAAAATACATGTCATTTCCATAGGCGAGTTACAAAGCCGTGTATGTTTGGGGTCAATGATAACGTGACATAGATATGACCAATAATAATACTAAAAAGTTATTTGTAAACAAAGTCGGTGATAAAGGTAAAGTAAATATGATGGGAACATACTTTTATAGGTTATCGAAAATCGTTCTCATTTTAAAATTAAGAAATTTGGAATGTTTTTGTTTGAGAATAACAATCGTTTGTGAACACATTTCAGCGGTTTTTAAACAATGACAGAATGGATCAATGTCAATGCCCAACATTACATTTGTTCAAAGCAATACGTTTGTATAATGAAATAAGTTTTAATATATGGGAGGTAGTTTTGATACTTCGCTTAGAAAATAATAAAATCACACAATTTATTTAAATATCAAATCCTTACCTAGCATTTCTAATATCTTCAAACAATTATATCAGATCATCTCCCTAAAACGTCGAGCTAAACGTTTTTTGATCAGTATATAAGGTAAAGGATGTGTATGGTATGGACTTTACAAACAACAGGACAATCATGTTATATGAGCTCTAAACATTAGCAGAAAACTGGTACATTTACCAGATAGAGATATTTTTAATGTTAGTGTGTCCTGTAACGCACTATTTATGGCTTTCGCTCCGGAGTTTGGACCTAAATTCATACTGCTCTTCTCTACACCCATTAAGGAGTCATATTTCGCTGTGCTCATCCAATCCCACACGGTGTTCTTCTCATCTGCAACAGAAAACAAGTAACTGTAAACTGATCAGATTTAGTATATATAATCAAGATTATGGATTACATTTGTACAACATCTATAGTTGCTGCCAGCAACCATTCTAGCTCAATTCTTCTTTATTGACATTATACAACTTTAATTAAACACTGTCACACTAATGAAAATATAAATTGTCTACTGGGAGAGTGATTCATAAAAGCTTATAGCTTACTTCTGAATCCCATTCCTGATTGCATATTTAGTAAATGTAAATGTATAAGTGTATGATGTAAAATGTATATACTATTTGTGAATACAATATGTTTAAACTAGCAGAAAACAAATACCCATGTGCAATTATTTGAAATATTACTTCTTCTTTTTATCGCGCAAAATCATCTACGGTCATATGCAAGAGAGCTAACTCTGTAGTGATACCTAAAATGCTACAACGCGATATTTTTAGAAGACGTTTCACGATACAGCCTTTCCAAAATTAACTGACTGGTTTGGTTTCTCTTTCAGTTCATGCTGCGAGATCGGTGAGCCACGTCAATAGAAGACCATCTTATCAACTCAAGCCTTCACCGGATGGAAGCCCAGCCGAACGACCTGCTGGCTTGCCTTTTACGTCTACGAAGAGTGGAAAATCGAGGTTACGATCTAGGACAAACATCGGTAATATATACTATATTTTTAGTTTATATAGACACAAGACAATCTTGAAGTTTTTATCAAACATTCAAATTAGCGTCTTGATTTATTATCATGTTGACTTTAAACCTACATGCATATAATTAAATACATGTTTAAGTTTTCGTCTTCTTTTTAACTGTTTTATTTGTGCAATCAGTCAGTAATATGCAAAAATAGTTCGCTTTATACGATTCTTAAAATTAAAATTAATGACTGCACAGATTCAAGTTATGTGAAAAACACACGGGACGCCGCGAGTTTTAAAAAACATCAAGATTGCCGAGTGTCCCTTTAACGTTCATATTATGGACACTACGGGAGTTATACGGTATCAGACCGGTGAAAATCAGCCCATTGAACACAGTGCAAACGAGGCTATATTTCAATCAGTCAAAAGTTCCACAACATTCGTTCGCTTAAACACACTTTAATTCTAACACATTTGGCTCGCAGACGGCCACATATCTGGAATAAAACACCGATTCAGTTTTTCAACATTTCACGTCATTCATTCACACTATGCGTATTTTGAAATAAACATCTGTCAAAACCACATCTCTACCTAACCTCTGTGCTCATACTCTCCGAAGAAATAATCCTGACAAACACAGTAAAATACTTACTATTCATGGCAACTAACATAATACTTTAACATCAGATTAGATTTAACAATGAAATAAAGACTAATCTTGGGAAAAACACATGCAAAGTAGCAACTTTGGGGGTTTTCAAGGAATATTTTAGCACCCTACGAACGGGAGGTATTTCCTGACTGGTCTGAAACCACCCTACGACCCGGAAGTACTTCCTGACTGGTCTGACGCCTTACATGATTTGCGAGCGTCTTTCCCCTCTAGAGGATATGGCAGATCTGCAGGATACAGCCAGAGACTTTATCATCGAGTAAGATATTACAGTTATGAACTTTCCTCGAGATACTGGAAGAAACTCTCTACTGAATAACTCTGATAATGATCTTTCCTAAGAATGCTTTAGGAGATGAACTACCTATGCTATTGGTTTCGATCTTATCTTCCATACGTTTTGTTTCATGAATATCTGTTATAAAGTTAAACATTTGGTATTATTATATAACCTATAAATAGACGTGTTTTCATTGGCTAAAAAGTAATTTTTTAGAAAAAATATCTAGCGATATTGACCTGTTTTTTTGATATTGACCTGTTTTTTTGATATTGACCTGTTTTATATAATTGTTTTTTTGATATTGACCTGTTTTATATAATTGTAAATTGAGGGTTATATAATAAAACAGTTATGGACTTTTCAGCTGTTATACATGATGTTGATATGTACCAAAAAATCATTATTGACCTCGGCTATCGCCTCGGTCAATAATGATTTTTTTGGTGCATATCACATCATGTATAACAGCTGAAAAGTCCATAATTGTATAATAACATCAGTTTACACCTACACAACCACGCCATACAAACATAAAAAATAATTAATACAACATAATGGAAAACGCGGTCGTTTATAATTATAACACGTCAGTTTAATGATATCGGATTGTTTAGGTTTTATTTTTCTCTGTCATGCAGTCATAGAGAACAACGCTTGTATTGTTGTATATACTGAACAAAAAAAGTTTAGCACGTCTTTTTAGGGACAAAGATTAAACATATGACTATTGGTATAATTGTTTGAAGATATTAGAAATGCTGTGTAAGGATTTGATTTTCAAAAAAAAATGTATTATTTTATGTTTTTTTATACAAAATATCAGAATTATCTCATATATATAAAAACGAATTATTTCATTATACAAACGTATTGTTTTGAACAACTTTAATGTTTGGCATTGACAATAATTGCCCATTCTGTCATTGTTTAAAAACGGCTGAAACAAGCGATTGGTATTCTAAAGCAAAAGCATTCCAAATTCTGTAATTTTAAAATTACCTCCATTGCCATTCAAATGAGAACGATTTTCGATAACATGAAAAGGTATGTTCCCATCATATTTGCTTTAATTTTATCACCGACTTTGTTAACAACTGACTTTGCAGCATTATGATTGGTCATACTGAAAGGAAAAAGAAACGCGACACGGGAATTTCCGCTATATATTGTATATACTGCACACTTAATTCCATATATATTCCAAGGAAATCGCAAGATGTTTTGTAAAAAAAAAAGGTTGCAGTTAGTTGCAAAAATAACACAACTGTGATGTTGTAGACGTTTTAATCACATTCATAATTCATAAATGTTGAAGTTCCTCTTTGAAAAATTGAGCCAGTTCAGTACTTAATTAACGTAAAGAGTTTGCAACATTTTGCATCCTATGTTTGCTCACATGCTTGAGCCAAACGTGTACTCTGTCAATAATGAAACTTTGAAGGAATACTATTGGCTGTATTACGTGTTGTTTTACTCTTTTTTCCGAAAGGAAAGATCTTACGTAGCCATGTACCATTCGATTAACAGCAGCATATTGTACATGCAATATATAGCGGAAATTCCCGTTTCGCGTTTCTTTTTCCATTCAGTATATATTACTTTATCATACCCGGCTCTGTATCTCGTCTATGGAAATGACATGCATTTTATGTGCTAAACATTTTTGTTCAGTATATATAAAATAAAGGTAGATATAACAATCGGTCAGGAAATGTAATACTCAAGGACCACAGTCCAGCAAAACCACGCACGGAAACTTTACATCGTAGCTGCAATCACGAGTTCTCGCGATTACAAAATGCAAGAATATGAACATGAGAGAATATGGAGATGCGTTAACATGAGAAATAGAGAATACGAGAATGCTAACACTCGAAAATATAACGCTTTTGTAAAGCGTTCACGGTTTTTTGTATTTTGTTGCAGTAACTGTGATGGAAAATCGAAAACATCCACCATATAAAATGCAGTGTGAATTCCGTTCCGTAAAGAGAGCTTTGATAACTCTTATATAACTAAACAAGTGGATGCGCCGGATACGCTTCCGTATTTCGTAGAACACCTGCCTTTTGCTATTATTCATATTACGCTGCAATAAATAAGTAGAATATGACAATATGTTTGAATAATAAGAACATGTAGTCATCGATAGCGCCCTCCACCGCTTTATTTAACTAATTAAAAAATATGTATGACTTGAGACACGTTTCATAATGATATCTTGATCTTTATACTGTACCAAACTTAAAATACAACATGCATGTTTTCCACATTGTATCCTATATAAAGTTTATCGTTTAAAATGCTTTTCTTCAACGTGCGAAGGTTTGGGTTGAAAGATAACTTTCAGACAATCAAAACGTGATTAAAAGTAATTCAAGCACACATGTAACCCTTAACCCGCTACATATATATATAATGGACTGTTCTTTCTTTGAATTAAGACCATTCCATTTATGTGACAAAGGTTTTTTTGGGGGAAATGACTGATCAGCAGGACATTGTCAACCCTGATCAGCCTGCGAGTTAGCCTGCGAGTTACTCGCAGGCTGATCTGTGTTTACAATGGACGCAAAGGCTATTATAGTCGTGCTTAGCGGATTACAGGTTAAGCATATTCTCAGCTTACAATGACATCGGAAAAAACTCACTAAGCAGCTATATTTGGATTCATTTTGTTTTGAAATAAGTGTCCATCACGTAAGTTATCAGATATTTCGATCTACGTCTTTATTTTAAAAATAAGGTTCAACAAATTTGCAAACCTTTGCATACATTTTTATATATAGGATAAAAAGCAAAATACACATAACAATCACGGGTATGATTTGTTGAAGTACAAAATTGCTAAGTATCAACTTTTGTATCTTAACTAACTTTCTTATTTTAAATATATTTTAGAAAAGATATATGATATGTATTTTGTTTTGACCCATAGTTTGTAAAACATTTATTTTTTGTTTAAATTGTTACATCTTTTGAGAGTTACCCTACCTTTATATGAAAACATGATATGTGCTGATTGTTTTAGCTATAGAGCCTATTCCATCCTCCGGTTCGCTCCAAACGTTTACAAAGAAAGGAAAACGTCCATCCAAAAGGCCTACAAAGACACGATTTCCAATTCCACCACCCCAAACGCCGACAGAAACACGATTTCCAATTCCACCTCCTCCAATAAAACCTGCTGAATATCCTTATAACTTTCATAAGGAAATACCATTTCACCTTCATCCGCCCGTATTGACAAGGCCTAAACCAAAAGCAAAAAAACGCGCTACTCCTACGCCGCCACCAGTAGATCCAGAGCAAGCTGAACCAGAAAATCAACCAATACAAGCTGACCATATAAGAGTTCAACCTGCTAGTATTCAATATACAAATGAAGAACCACCACAACAATTACCTCCAGTCTTAAACTCACAACCGACCGAGGATACAAATATTAACGCACTGGTAAAATCAAGACTGGGACAAGCTACAAAAACTGTTACTTCTGAATCAGCTATCAACAGCCAACTAAATAAGCCATTAACTGGGGAACAAACAGTGTCATTAACATCAAATTTACCAATTGCAAACCAGAAAGCTGCCGGTGCTTACTCAACAGCTGATACTGCTGCTCCACTTACTAGAACTAAATCAGGACCATCGCCTCAACAAAGACAAAAGACATTCGCTGCAGGAGGAAGAGCAGAAGTAGTAGAGACTGAATATGAACGCGAAGTAGGTAATGCTGGCGTATCTGCTACCTCGTCAGCATCTATCCCAGTACAAGCGCCTGCGGTTCAAAACACAAACGGTGAGTTTAAACCAACTGGAGGAAATGTTAACGGCGGATATGGTATGGTGCCAAACGGAGGTGGATCCGTAAATGGGGGTAATGTTAACGGCGCATATAGTATGGTGCCAACCGGAGGTGCAACGGTAACTGGAGTAAAAGTTCATCAACCCAAGTCCTCATCAGCGGGACCAATGCAGCAGCCGTGTTTAATCACACCTGTATGCGGATCGGATACATTTACGTACATGTCGGAGTGTTTCTTACATACGTAAGTACCAATGTACTTTTAGTTGCAGTTTTTGTTAAAAACTACATAAAGTCATAACTTAATTAAGTTCATTTATATACGACAGCAAGTTGACAGCCGTTATGTATATGTCGGATGTCCCGGTCACTTTCTAAGTAGGCCGATCGAGTAAAACAACATGATATTCTAAATACTAGCAGTTTTGCACCATGGCAGTTTGATGTTATTATCTTTCGTACGTTTCGACATTTCCATTTATTTATATCAACTCATATATATAATATATATTGAAAATTATGCGACACTATATATAGAGGATATTTGTTGTTTTGGAGTGAATAACATATTTTATTTCATCGAGAAGTGAGAAAAATATAAAAGTTTTCTAACTTCGAGATGAAATAAAATATGTTATTCACGACAAAACAACAATTTTTCTTTTTATTTTATGATTTTACAAACAATTATTTAAGCAATTTCAGTAACTCAATCGTTTTACACACCTGGCTACGCGCCCTGTTCACGATGACGTAACGAAACGTTACATGACGTCACTTTTTTTGAAACCGTTAACGTCATAGAAAGAAAGTAATTAAATAAACAGTGGATTTAACAGTATAACAGTTGGAATATCTGTTAGATTTGTTACTGTGCATTTGTGTTGGTTGTACATTAAAAAAATAGTCCCGGCAGCTACTGTGGAAATAAAACTCTATATTCCACAGTGTGGAATAACACTTTTATTTCACTGATAAAATACAGTATTTCATTGCTTATCATAAATTCTAATACACCCGCACTATATAGCCTAGTTTAAAATATCTCGTTATATTGAACGATATACCACTGTAATTTTTGCAACGTT
The DNA here is from genome assembly GCA_037043455.1 of Cyrtodaria siliqua. Lineage (NCBI taxonomy): Eukaryota > Metazoa > Mollusca > Bivalvia > Adapedonta > Hiatellidae > Cyrtodaria > Cyrtodaria siliqua. Next base: position 23,512 of record JAWPHD010005234.1, read on the forward strand.
AGGAGAATAAGCATTGCGCATTGTGCATTGTAACGTATGCAACGTTAGGGCCTAGTTTAAAATATCTCGTTATATTGAACGATATACCACTGTAATTTTTGCAACGTTAGGAGAATAAGCATTGCGCATTGCGCATTGTAACGTATGCAACGTTAGGAGAGTAAGCAAAGCAATGCGACAGATTTCAAATGTGTGCGTTATTTTCACATTTTAGGGGTATTAGAATAGAAATAGAACATCGTTTACGGTGAATTATCTATAATATATCACGGTTTGTCGTTCAATTGTAAACAATAATATTATTGTTTACAATTGAACGACAAACCGTGATATATTAAACGATAATTCACAGTAAACGATGTTCTATTTCTTAAATAAAATGTATTATGCGACACTATATACAGTATAATGCGGCGCCGCGCTATGTAAAGTATTATGTGACACTGTATATACAGTTGTATTATACGACATTATATACTGTATTATGCGACACAATATATATAGTTGTATCATGCGACACTATATACTGTATTATGCGACACTATATACCGTATTATGCGACACTATATACTGTATTATGCGACACTATATACTGTATTATGCGACACTTATATATAGTTGTATTATGCGACAATACATACTGTATTATTCGACACTATATACTGTATTATGCGACACTATATACTGTATTATGCGACACTATATATATAGTTGTATTATGCGGCACTATATACTGTAATATGCGACACTATATAATGTAGTATGCTATATACTGTATCATGCAACACTATGTAATGTATTATGCGACACTATATAGTGTATTATGCGACACTATATGTATAGTTATATTATGCGACACTATATACTGTATTATGCGACACTGTGTAATGTATGACAGAAAGAACAGGAAGCAAAATAAAACATTGTTAGGTGGTTCGGCATTTAGCAAACGATTTTAAAGACAATGTGCAAATGTCATGTTACCTATTGGTTCAATAAACGTCTACAATGACAAAGAACGTTACATACCGTACGTTGATAGTATGTTGAGGAAACGTATGCCACCATTTGTAAAATATACAGATTCAGTTTCGGGTGAACACTGGTATATGTTATTTAATTTTACACATATTTTACGGTCGCCGTACTGAACAGTTAATTACTACAGTGAATGCTGTAGATTCTTAAAGAATCTGACCCGCCAAATAACGGCAAGATTACACTTCAACCCCGTTCATCAAAACTCCATCCAGTGTTCTGGCCTAATATTCATCAAACGTTTGAGCACAAGAATCGGACTCGACTCAAAATATCAAATTTTTCATTCCAAATAAAAACAATTTTACAAGCAAATTACTATATGTACTTACAGAAACGAGTAATTTTAAAGGTAAGTTAACAGAAAATGTCTGAAAATCACAATTCTTACCCATACTTTTGTGTTGATAGGTTTGCAAAAAAATAAGACCTGGAGTCTGTGTCTGATTCTTGTGCTCAAACATTTGATGAATTTAGGCCCTGGTCATTTAATAATGTATTTGTGCCTATTAAACGTTAAGGTTTATTCACCTAATATATATATATATATACGCCGTCGTCAGCAGCTTTAGAAACGGTGTACATCTGTTGTAAAATATGCCTGTTTATGACGGGATGGGGACTTTAAATACCATTGGAAGAAAACAAATGTTTCATACGTGTATTTACTTATTTGCGGCAATTACAGAACAGCCGTGATCAATTACTCATATAGTAACGGACTTATAATATAATGCGAATACGTCAACCGTCATTGTGATACCATTAGCATGAAATAAGTCATATAATGACAGGCGTATTTTATGACACTCTCGGGTTATATTGATCAGACGTAAAACAATTACCAGTGCGAATAAGTCCTGTCAACATAAATATATTACATGTCAATCAAATACGTATTCATAGGTCTTAGTATATTGTTTGTTTCATAGCGCGCCGTGTATAAAATGTCATAATTGACATTCTTAACTAATTCCGACATTTAGGGATATATGACAATACGATAATAATACCGTTTATACTCATTGATTGGTTAAGAGCCAAAGTGCCAAAGTTTACCAGACCATATTACCCGCCTGCGACCGGTAATATGAAAGCCTACTGAAATAGAGAACACTAAAGAAACTCCCGATTCAATATTACCCTTTCTATGAATTCTACTTATCCTGATTTATCAGGGTACACACCCTGATTTTTATTTTCAATATTTGATCATCATCGAAAACAGATGACACATTTACAAATTCGTCAAGTCAACGATTTTTGTTTTGAAAATTCAAATTAAACTTGCAATACCGTTTAAGAAGTGTGTCAATGCTTCGTTGATTCGATATAAGCTAATGTTTTGTCGTCAATATGTCCTCATTACCCTCCTACGGAGAACGCCAGGCCCGAGTCGCAGAACATTTTACAATGTAATACAATCTAAGGGACATGTACTATAACAGCAGTTTCTATCTATCAAGATCTCTCGGAAATCTATAAATTCTTTACAGATTTCCTGCAGGATGTTCTGGAACATTCCAACCTGTTTGACTTCATTTCACCTGTGCTGAGAAATGTTCCCATACACTCTGCTGGAAATCTGTTTGACTATTTGACTAATAATGTTCAAATCCTTTTTATAAATACAATAACAATATATCACATTACTTCCCTTTTGACTATGACAAACACCCATTTAATATTATAATGTATGTACACGTGTCTTACAACCTGGAACTATTTTGATTGGTAGGGCATAAAATGCCTCAAATCTGTAACACTACGCACATTGTGTTAACTGAAATTATCTTATTTTTCACAAATTCATCCCGATCTGTGTCATAACCTTATTATCTACAACAGCTCAACCATTGAATAATGTGGCTCTAAACCGATAAAACGCGAAGTCATATAGTTTTATTTCGACGTTAATTATTAAAACTATCGAAAAAATGGACACATTAGAAACAGGTTATCCAAGATCGAAATGTTAACTTTTGCAACAGTATATCGGTCGTTAAAAGATTACAAATTCGTGTTTCACGGCTCCGTAAACGTGTCAACATAATTTGATACACGCTGTTACGTCCGAGCGAGTAGTTACCTATAGATTATTTAGCTGCTGAGACAGATTACAGAGAAATACTTCACTCGATGGTAGACGTTATGGTTCACCTACCATCGAGTGAAGAATTTCCCTATAATCCAAACAGCAGTCAAACAATCTATTTATTACATTTTAAATCAGTCTATGTATGATTTTAGCCGAGATTATCCGCTTTATTGAACATTATCGGCTCTGACGTTGACGTTAGCAACACTTTATTGACGTCATGACTCAACGTCAGAGCTAGTTATATTGTGATCGTAAGTTGGTTATTAATATTTAGCGATTATGAATATTCTTTCACTGAGAAATCCAAATATTTCACCTTTAAAAATGTAATAAACGAATATTACCCCGTGTATATAGATGCACACGCTATGACGTCATAATCAATTACTGTTATACTGAGTTTGTGTGATAAAAAAAAATCTCACAATCGTAATTTACTAAACTCATTGGATAAAAATGGTATTCGGCATAATTTTATCCATCTCATTATATAAACCAATCTCTAGTGATATATTGAAAATATAGAAAGACGTTATTCACTCCCACACCGTAAGTTATGTGATAATATTATCAATTTAACTAAGATTTCGTCTGAAAATCTTAATCTCGATTTTTTATTTAGAGGGTGATAAGTTTGTGTGCGGTTGTGCTATATTTATTACGTGTATTCAATGGCGAAAGTAAATACCTCACATACCGGTGTCTTTTTAATTTGATGTTTAAAGTATTAAAAAGTATTACATTTCTGTGAGGTGACAGTGGATAGGGAATATATGCATACAGCCAACGAGTCTTTTATTGTAGAGAGTTCTGAAAAAATCCTTGGAAAAGAATGAAAGAATTATAAAAATCGGATGATAAACAAGTCAGATATGCATATTTAAAGGTTCTTTTGAAACTGCTCTGTATGGAAGCCGCCATTTTGAAAAGTACGACACCACAGTTCGAGTTTACCATATATGGACAATTTATAAATATGATAATTTACTGGTTTACCGCTAGTGTATGAAACATTACAATACTAAAGTGGAATTATGCATTATATGACCAGAAAAGGATTTTGCGTTCATTTGGTGTGATTCTATTTTGTTGCTTGGAACGATACTTATCAGTATGCCATATACGGTAATTTATAACTATGACGTCATAGTTCCTTATGACATCATAGTTCTCAAGCTGGCGGCTTCCATATCTGTTTTTAAAACAACCTTCAAATGGTCATACATGTTTTTTCATTTTTAATTGTCCGATTTTGATAATAATTTCTGGCAGTTTGCCAACAATCCTTTAACCTTCTGTATATGAATATTAGTGCTTCACTCTTTCCATCACATGCAACAACTCATTCATTTACTTAGTTCTCGTATCCTTTCGTTCATTCATTCACTCTTACATTCGTATATTATGTAAACGACACGCCAGCAAGTAGGTAAATATGGAACATATCCCTTTGGGAGAGAGCACGTAGTTATAAATAAATATAGAGTTTGTAATATTAAGTGAAGGCAAGTCCAAATATGCGTTGTATACGAACACGGATAACTTTCTGATTTCAGAATCGCATGTGCTATTTATTAGTTGTGTAAATTTTAAGAAACCTGGGTGTTTCCAACAGTATTTTTTAATATATATAGTTCTTAAATCGACTCGTGATGTTTTTTTGCATTCAGTTACAAAATGGTATACATCCTCCAATAGGTTACATTGTCTACATTTTCTGTTTTGTAAATGTACATTGTACAGGCTTCCGCCACTGGCCAATTTCAGTTTCTAACTATACGTTGAGTTTTGTCAGAGAAGAGCGAAATTGAGATATGTTTATTTTTTCTAGATACGGTTTGAATTTAGAAGTAGAGATGGTCCTATAAAATAGCGTTCGTTTGGATATATTTACTACTTCTGCGTCTAATTCCTGAATAAATTCATCTTGAATTCGTTGTTTGAACATCGAAAGAAAAACATTAACATCACCGAAGCCTTGTGCTAACCACACATCGCATCGTAGAAATATGTTAGTATTAGAATACGTTTTGTGCAAAGTTAGTGAATAGTGTGACCATAAAATAGCATTATATAATTTCTGAACTTTAAAACAGGTAAAACAATATGGGAAAAAAAATCCATAGGGAAATGAATGGATAGTTAGTCACACAAGGATTTCCACTCCATGTTATATGTCAAAAAGTTCAAAGGGTCATAACTCCTGTAAAAATGATCAAATCAAAAATATGTTTCTTTGCTATCATTTTCACAGCCTACATAGTCAGCATGCAAAATATTAAAATCCACTTAAAAATAAATGAGGAGTTAAACACACGAACTTTCTTCTAGATACGTTATACTTTAAAAATCAATTGGCCCTAACTCACACACAAATAATCGAACCATAAATATTTCCTTCGCTATCATGTTCACATCATACTAAGTCATCTTGATAAATATTCAAGCAATTCACCTTAAATGAATAAGGATTATGCACACACTATTTTCCAGTATAATATATAGTAATAGGGAATGTAGCGACACAGCCAAACTAGCTCTGTTATTGAGAGTTCTGAAAATCTTGGAAAAAGGTGAAAGAATTATCAAAATCGGATGATAAACAAAAAAGATATGACCATTTAAAGGTTGTTCTAAAACGAATATGGGAGCCGCCATTTTTAGAACTATGACGTCATAGTTCCATATTACCATATATGGAATTTTGATAAATCATTTAAAACGAAGAAAATCACTGCAAATGAATGATTTTTTTTACTGGTCATATAAAGCATTATTGCCATTAAGCATTACATATTTTTCATACAGTTGCTGTCATTTTTTCCCTATAAATCAGTAAATTTTCATATTTGTAAATATTCCATATATGGTCATTTAGAACCGTGATGTCATAGCTCTCAAAATGGCCCCTACCACATCCGTTTCAACAGAAACTTCAAATGATCATATCTTCTTTGTTTATCATCCGATTTTGATAATTCTTTCACCCTTATTCAAGTATTTCAGAACTCTCCGTAATAAAGATGTTTGGCTGTGTCGCTACATTCCCTTTAAGAAATCAATCGGACGGATGGACAAGCCCAAATCAGTATGCTCACCTTTCAACTCGTTGAAGATGGGGTATTATAAGCTATATATTATAACTTGGATGATGTAACGTGCGTTAACGCAGTTACCGCTTAAAACACACCCTATCGGAATGTTATTTATCTTAAGGTAATTACATAACCTCAAAATTTATTATAATATATTTTCATAATTTCAGTGGAGTGACTAAAGCATGCGATGGTTTCTGTCCATGCCCCGTACACGGAAAACCAGTTCACGTAGATGTTAATACTCCACAATTGTCAGTAAATGGTCCACCACCAACGAATTCATATACTCCACAATTGCCAGTAAATGGTCCCACACCAAAGAATTCTTATACTCCACAATTGCCAGTAAATGGTCTCCCACCAAAGAATTCATATACTCCACAATTGCCAGTAAATGGTCTCCCACCGAAGAATTCATATACTCCACAATTGCCAGTAAATGGTCTCCCACCGAAGAATTCATATACTCCCCAATTGCCAGTAAATGGTCCCCCACCAACGAATTCTTATACTCCACAATTGCCAGTAAATGGTCTCCCACCGAAGAAACCATATACTCCACAATTGCCAGTAAATAGTCCCACACCAAAGAATTCTTATACTCCACAATTGCCAGTAAATGGTCTCCCACCGAAGAAACCATATACTCCACAATTGCCAGTAAATGGTCTCCCACCGAAGAATTCATATACTCCACAATTGCCAGTAAATGGTCTCCCACCGAAGAATTTTTATACTCCACAATTGCCAGTAAATGGTCTCCCACCGAAGAAACCATATACTCCACAATTGCCAGTAAATGATCCTCTTCCAAAGAATTCTTATACTCCACAATTGCCAGAAAATGGTCTCCCACCGAAGAAAACATATACTCCACAATTGCCAGTAAATGGTCTCCCACCGAAGAAACCATATACTCCACAATTGCCAGTAAATGGTCTTCCACCGAAGAAACCATATACTCCACAATTGCCAGTAAATGATCCTCTTCCAAAGAGTTCTTATACTCCACAATTGCCAGTAAATGGTCTCCCACTGAAGAAAACATATACTCCACAATTCCCAGTAAATGGTCTCCCACCGAAGAAACCATATACTCCACAATTGCCAGTAAATGGTCTCCAACCGAAGAAACTATATACTCCACAATTGCCAGTAAATGGTCCTCCACCAAAGAATTCTTATACTCCACAATTGCCAGTAAATGGTCCTCCTACGAAGAATTCTTATACTCCACAATTGCCAGTAAATGGCCCCCCACCAAAGAATTCATATACTCCACAATTGCCAGTAAATGGTCCTCCGCCAAAGAATTCATATACTCCACAATTGTCAGTAAATGGCCCCCCACCAAAGAATTCATATACTCCACAATTGCCAGTAAATGGTCCCCCACCGAAGAAACCATATACTCCACAATTGCCAGTAAATGGTCCTCCGCCAAAGAATTCATATACTCCACAATTGCCAGTAAATGGCCCCCCACCAAAGAATTCATATACTCCACAATTGCCAGTAAATGGTCCTCCTCCAAAAAATTCATATACTGCACAATTGCCAGTAAATGGTACCCCACCAAAGACATCATATACTCCACAATTGCCAGTAAATGGTCCCCCACCAAAGAATTCATACACTCCACAATTGCCAGTAAATGGCCCCCCACCAAAGAATTCATATACTCCACAATTGCCAGTAAATGGTCCCCCACCGAAGAAACCATATTCTCCACAATTGCCAGTAAATGGTCCTCCGCCAAAGTATTCATATACTCCACAATTGCCGGTAAATGGCCCCCCACCAAAGAATTCATATACTCCACAATTGCCAGTAAATGGTCCTCCGCCAAAGAATTCATATACTGCAGAATTGCCAGTAAATGGTCCCCCAACTAAGAATTTACGAAGTCCGCCACATATATCAAACACAAAATCAAGACCATATGAAAAAGAAAATAGGTCACAATTGCCCGTTAATGGTCCCCCACCACCAAATTCAGGACGTTCATCGCATACATCAAACACACAAACAAGACCAAATGAAAAGGAATATATTCCACAAAGACCAGTAAACGGTCCCCCACCACCAAATTCACGACGCCCATCGCATACATCAAACACACAAACAAGACTAAATGAAAAGGAATATATTCACCAAAGACCGGTAAATGGTCCCCCACCACCAAATTCACGACCTCCATCACATACATCAAACACACAAAGAAGACCATATGCAACAGTAAATATTCTGCAGCCGACCGGAAATGATCCTAGTCCACCGATTTCTGGCTATCCAGGGTCAAGGACGACAGGCGAGCAAATGGCACCCATAGCCACGCCGTGTGCATGTTCACATAATTATCAGCCAGTGTGTGGAGTGGATGGACGCACATATGATAACGACTGCCTTAGACTTTGCAGGTAAGTTGTCTTTCTCATAATTATCTGGATTTCTATATATACTAAAGAAAAACAGAAACACACCATAGACAACTTCACATACATTAACTATGTATAATATGTTACATTCAAACGTTTTGTACAGAATAATGTTCGACCATTGTATGTAGAAAGAGGTTGGTAAAATTTAGAAAGATATCATTATTGACATTTCTTTTTATGTAAACGTTCTCTTACAACTTTACAGCCTTAAAGGGACACATGGTAATCTTGATATTTTGAAAACTCGCGGCGTCCCGTTAGTTTTTCTAAATAACATGCATTGTTTCAATCATTAATAATAATTATAAGAATAGTATAAACCAAATTGTCTTTGTATATTACTGACTTTTGATAATACTGCACCAATAATATATTTCAACTTTGGTAAAATAACATAGAAAATTGATGATATGCAAGCCGGTTTAAAGTCAAAATATTCCTTGATAAATAAGTAGAGACGCTAATATTGATGCTTGAGAAAAACATCAAGATTGCTGTGTGTCCCTTTAAACTAAATGAGCCTTTCGAATTCAGATATTGTTTTACATTTCATAAAAGGCAATAACTTATTTGAGCTTTAAAAAAAGGAGTTTCATATTTCAGACAAAACAGAAAAGCATGCTAGAGACTGTTTTAAATTAGATGAATGTTAAAATTGATAATAAGACACATTTTGTTTTATTCCAACCTCTTCCTACATAAATTGATAAACCATTATGCTGTTCTAAACGTTTACATATAACATATAATACATTGTTAGCATAGGTGAAATTGTATATGATGCGATTCTTTTTACCTTTAATATAAATAGTAACTACTGATTGGGATCATGTGTATTAGAAATAATTATAATTGGTTTAAACACGCACCAGTAAGATTACACTTGATCTTGGCATCATAAGAAACTTCGATCTCATTACGTGGTCCGAGTATTACCTTTCATACCCCATCCAACCCCTTCTCCAAGAAGCGAAAACGGGGTTGGCTGGGGTATAAATAAAACCTTAATTTCAGCTTAAAAAGTTTGCATATTGTAAAATAAAACATTTAATAGATCATTTTAAACAGGTTATCGCATTTGTTTTAGTAAAAAATGTTTTTAAACGTGTTTTGTTGTCGAAATATCTGTTATAAAATCCTGCTAGTATAATCTATCCCATCGCTTAATGGAATTAAGGCGGGACCACGTAATGTCATTAAATTACATGTTTAAACGAAAAGTGATTGTGACCCGAAGACATTATGATGCATTGTAATCATACTTCGACTAAAAACCTATCTAGTCTGCGTAAGATGCAATGTCATTTTGTCATAATTTTATTTTATTTTTAATATTTTACTGTATAGTATGTGTTTTTTTTAATTAATTTGTATGCATTATTTTCATAAACGTCATCGGGGAAAAACGGATCCCACTTAGCCTTGATAGATAAAAGAACTTCGCTATAGCTTCTATATATGTAGCAAGCGGTTTGACGCATGTGATTAATGCACTGGCGCTTTGCTTCTCTGTTTTTTCTGCTCATTTATTCTTGTGTATGTTATTAATGTCTTAGTACTGTTTGTAGGATTGTCTTTATTAGCGTTAGCTTTGACTGGCACGTGAGATCATGTCCTATACGTTGACTCATAGTTAACCCTTGCTAGATTGGTGTTTTGACAATTAACAAATTAACGGCTTATCATTTCTGCATCAACGGATACGACAAAAAATCCAAGCAGTCTTTTTTGGCGTCTCCGTTAATAAAACGACGATTCAGTACCACAAACAAACATGAGTATACTAAATCATTCGTAGCATATGATGGTATCCAAGAGATTTTGGGAATATGTGACAATATAGTTAACGTTACTTTAAGTAGATCAAAAACGACGTCAACACTATTGTTTATTATTGTGCTGATTGATTATGTACTTATTTTTACTAGTTCACATCTATCTATGCCATCCTCAATTTATATAACTAACAGGTGTGTTCTTCATTATAACCGTACTTGTATTGTATACTGAGCAAAATAAATTTAGCACATAAAATGCATGTCATTTCCATAGACGAGATACAAAGCCGTGTATGTTCGGGGTCAGTGTTAAAGTGACCTAGATATGACCAATAATAATGCTCAAAGTCATGTATATAAACAAAGTCGGTTATAAAAAATAAAGCAAATATGATGGAAATATACTTTTATAGGGTATCGAAAATCGTACTCATTGCAATGAAAAGGGAGGTAATTTCAAAATTACACAAAATTTTGGATTTTTTTTTTTTGTAGAATAACAGTCGTTTGAAACACATTTCGGCGGTTTTTAAACAAAGACAGAATGGGGAATTCTTGCCAATGCAAACATTAAATTTATCCAAAGCAATACGTTCGTATAATGAAATAAGTTGTTTTTAATATATTGGAGGTATTTCTGATACTTCGATTAGAAAAAAATACAATTACATAATGTTTTGAAAATCCCATCCTTACCTATTTTCAAACAATTATATCAAGTTTCATCTGTTTAATCTATGTCTCTAAAAAGTCGTGCTAAACTTTTTTGTTCAGTATATATCATATATTTCACAATCCTAACATGGTGTTAATTTCTCCTTTAATCCTTTTTTTATCTTTTATATTTTATGTCATACTTCGTAACCTTAGATTATAACACATTCTACTAACTGTGTTTAACATATGTCCTTACTCAATAACATTCACTGTCTTATAGAGGAAATACTTTAGCAATGCCTTTTGCTATCAAATTATTAGGCGATCCTTAGAAAACAAGAATGCTATTCTGCGTGTTCGTGCAGAGCAAATACTTATTTAACATATTCAAAGACGCTATAATAAACAGCAGCACTATATTTTGTATTATACATACTTCTAAAATAAAAAATAGTCATTTTTAGTATGAAGTTGTTAAACAAACGGGAAAACAGTAATAATCTACCGAATCTGTCAAATGAACACGTGCATGAATTTGGACATTTTAAACTGTGTCGATGCTTTCTCTACTAAATGTAACGCTACCCCTACTATAAGTCCTTACAATTTTTGTTCCTTAACGTTTTGTTCTAAAATGATTGATAGCCTCGACATAGATAAATAAAATTGTTTTACCACCGTATTGGAAAACAAGTATACCAAAAATGTATTCTATATGCCAAATATTGTTTTCCTGTTTTATGCATACACATTACGACTTTGTCTAAGTAATGACACATTTGGATTGGAGTACCTATTCGTCACTTGTATTGCGTATATCTCTTTGAAAATGTGCTCTTTGTTTTAAAATGTCGATGTTATGGCATTAGCCAAAAACACATTAGCCGACCTCTGACATAATACCGGCCGTGAGGCAGATTTCCTTTTGTTTCAACAAAAGTTTTAAAAAGAAATATAAAAACGCAGCGCTTAATTATATGTTTGTTATCTACATTGTAACACATGTAATACATTCTAACAAAATGATAAAATACTAATCCAAATATACCTAACATGAAAGTTGTGTTGCAGTTATGTAGACTTTGAATGTCAAGGAACATGTCCATGCGACAGTGGAAGAGTTAAGCACCAACCTATACAGTTTACTCGTCCTAACCCTTCAGTAGTATGGCTCGGGGAGAATAATCAACGTTCTACAACAGGAAACAAGCAGCGTAATCAAACACTGTTAAACAGACAAACACCGTTGCTGGACGTACCAGCTTCAACAAATACTCATATGGAAACAACTAGAACAGGATTGTTTAACAAAGCTGACATTGCTTATTCTCACCATGACTTTAAACTTAATACTAACATAAATAATATATGGAATAACGATCAGTATGTACACAACTTCTTTGATAATCTTATTAGAAGTAGTCAAACTGAGATAAACAAACTACAAAGCCAAGACCGCAGCCAAGATTATAATGAACAGTGTTTAACTATGTGTCCAGCCGAGCTCAATCTGATTTGTGGAGTTGGTGGTGAAACTTATAGAAATCCATGTGCATTAGCTTGCCAGTAAGTCGTATTTGTGTTGTGTTGTCTGTCTATGCTGTATTTCTCCTTTTCATTCAGAAGCTTGCACCAGAGGTAGAGTTATTCTCTGATCGATATGTCAGTTAGGCTAAACATAGTCTGCTTTTATTTTATCACTGTATTCAGTTGCATATGTTATTTGTTCTTATAGCTCATACGTGTTGTTTAAATTAAGTAACGAATCATTTGCTGCTGCTAGCATATTAAATATGTACGAGGGTGCTTCAAAAAAAGTTCTGTCACTAGGCATATATCCTTTGAACTGGATATTACACTGAGATAAAGTAGTGTATATATAGTACTACTGGGCTCGCTCTCTTAAATTCCACAACAAAAATGAAAAATTTCCGGTTATTTATACCCCTGAATTACCTCCCCCTACCACACCTTTTGGATACTGGCATCTCTGAAAATGTCCTTGTTACAAAACGTTGTAAAAATTATTTGAATAATTCTTTGCTTTAAAATTTTCTTGTACGCCATCTGTTGTTATTCGCCCATAATCCATAAAAATGATTTTCGAGAATTCGGAAAGGTCTTGCTGCAAACCAGCTATGAGTGAATGCATATGCCTTAAATTTAGCAGAAATAACACTGATTTTCTTCATTTTATTTACAGAAATGTTATAATATCTTTTAAATGTCGTAATTTTTCTCATAGTATTAATATGGTTTCATATTTTTTTTACAAATCCTGGTCCTTCAGTGTTTAAATTTCATATTCAACACATTATTGTATAATTTGGTACAATGTTTATTGAAAATATTGATCATCCAAAAACGCTATTTCAGAAGACTGACCTTCCATTTAATGTCCATTTATCGTTAAATTAATGTTACACGTTAGCTTAAAATGTTAATTTCTAAGACAATGCCTTTTCATCTACCATGCTTAAATTCTGAATCTTGTAATGCACAGATATAACTGGTAATGTATGAGAAATTTCAAAGGTCTTTGACAAGTACTTAAAGAGAAACAGGCAATTAAAAAAGTAACTATTAACATACCTGAAAAAACTCAGGATGAAAATGCCTCAGTATGTATAAGTGATATGTATTAAATGTTCCATAACTTTCATCACACAAAAGATACAGCATTCATTTTACCATCAATGGAATGGTATTGAAACTCTCGTTCATTTGGTACAAAGCATCAACACTCACAATGAGCACATAATTGTTAAAACACGTTATTGACAGAACTTATTGAATGACCCTCGTAATATCAAAATGTTTCCAAGTTACGTGTGTTATTTGCTATCTTATCACCCTGGGAAATTGATTTAATCAAATAGGTAGACATATAATTAGAATATGTCCATTTATTAAGTATCTCCCTGTATATTTTATCGTGTCGTATGGGTTTTTCAAGACCGTAATCGTTATATAAGCCAATTATCAAATGGTGAACGCATTATGAATGCACTTGAGCGTATTCATACATTTTGGTGACCTAGGCATTTATATAATATCACAGTGATATATAACATATTAAGATTAAAAAGAACAATAAAAAACTTCAGCTAGTTAAAATATCCTCTGGTTGTCAAACATAGGAGCAGTCATTGTCCTATATGTTCGTTGGCAATATCCGACTGATATTGTTTTAGAACTCATTTGTGTTTTACTTATATTGCCTATTGATGCTGCCTTGTTGGTTAGAGATTAGATCATGGCGGGGATTTCTTTATTTACACTGTCCTGTTTTAATGGGATGACAGTAGGGTAAGTGTGAGGTTTGGTGCACCCTAGAACCGGTTTAAACCCCCAGTGGCCTACTTTGCCACTGACCGTTCCAAGGCGGTAGCCCTATTGTCAACCCTTTTTGTGTTTGTGATGTCGTTTGCATTTATTATTGCTTTTGCCTTCTTGTTTGTCTGTTTGCGTGTTTGTTTCTGTGTTTTGTGGTTTACTGTCCTCCTTGAATGCTACTTTCCCTGTCCGATCTTTTTATATTTCTTTCCAATCAAATGAAGCCAAGGCTGTAGTCTTGTCAGTTTTATCAATGAAACCCTACGTTGCTTTAACGCTGCTTTATTAATTTCAGAAAAACAAAGCTCGGAGTAATCATGTCGTTTGCTACTTACTCTGAAATGTATACATACTGCAATCTGTAGCAATAATAACAATAATAATAATAACTCGCGGTGCTTTCTTATATATCGGTATATTCCACTAGTTTAACACATTAATGTAATATTTTCTTTGTATACTCAAATAACGATTTATCAGCTGCTGATTTGATACTTTGTCTGTAGTACCATTAATACAATCAGTCTATAATATTTTTTTCAGAGGAGAGCAGAAGGCGTGTAGCGGACCTTGTCCATGTCCTACACCCGGAATTCATGACTACGTCCCTCCGGGAAACACTTATGACCAAGTCCCATATAAAAGTAACAACAATTACGCTCCTGTTGAGAGCAACAGCTACGGGCGACCCCAGTACATTCTCAACAACTACGGGCGTTCCCAGTACTGGCTCAACAATCCCACTGAGTATGTCAGTGCAGGCAGCAATCATGTAAGCAATTACAACAATGAGCCGAGCAATCAGCCGCTAAGTACCTGCGAATGCGCACCTGGGGATATTGATCCAGTCTGTACGGTCACCGGAGTAACGCTCTGGTATGGCTGTGCAGCCATCTGTCAGTAAGTAGTCATTTTTTTAAAATCGCAAATATCCACACTTTTCTGACATGTACACGTACTAGGCAACCACTGTGTCAAATCTCAAAACCCTCCTTCAGCTGCCGTCCAAGGAGTTCATGTTACTAGGGATAAGTAAAAATGGGGGAAAAATAATCATAAGAGTTTTTGTAAACTGTGGCTGTAATGTTGTTTGTTGTGAATTTGATCTTTGAACTCTACACCCTGGGGTCAGAACCTGGATGCGAAACTGTCGTTGTCATCTTAACATCCTAGTTAACCACTGTGCCAAAACGGAACACCATCCTTCAACTGATGTAGGATGAGAAACAGTAAACATTCATGCTGACCCCATATAACCGAAAGTCCACTCCGCTGTGGGTTCCATATTGTATAAGTACATCATTACAAAAAGCAATTAAATTAAGGAAGTTCATTCAAAAATATTCAAAAATGGTTGTAAATTTCGTTTTTGGTAAATTTGACTATATGACCCTGACCTCTGACCTCGGGCGCGTAAAGATAAGATTGCCGACACATATAGTCATATTGTGCGCAAAAACCGATGAAAGATGCTCTATAAACCTGACAAAAGGTAATAAGCAATATAAGTACAACACAGGGAAGACCATCACAAGTTTGTAAATCACGTCACCATAGAAGTCAGAGTCAGGTTGTGATAGTTCTAGAAGAGTTCCTAAATTAACTTTTTTATTTTAAAATCAGATCAGGTTTCCAATAATAAAGAAATATAAAAAGATCGGACAGGGGAAATAGCATTCAAGGGGGACATTCAACCACAAAACACAGAAACAAACACGCAAACAGACAAACAAGAAGGCAAAAGTAATAATAAATACAAACGACATCACAAACACAAAAGGGTTGACAATATGGCTACCGCCTTGGAACGGTCAGTGGCAAAGTAGGCCACTGACGGTTTAAACCGGTTCTAGGGTGCACTAAACCTCACACTTACCCTACTGTCATCCCATTAAAACAGGTCAGTGTAAATAAAGAAATCCCCGCCATGATCTAATCTCTAACCACCAAGGCAGCATCAGCAGGCAATATAAGTAAAACACAAATATACTCGTGTAAATATAATACATAAAAAACAATAGCCTAGAAAGCCACAATGAAGGTACTCAGTGACTTGTCAGAAGCCAGAGCAACAAGACAATAAACCATTTATTGAACGACAAGAAAGATCATAGACAAACACCCGACGCCACCGTTAGGTAGGCGTCATCAAAGGGTCCACAGCCTGTCCGGTCATCGTACAATTAAAGAGGAAAGCATAGTGGCGAACTGTAAAAGGGTCCACCACCAAGCATGCAGTACGTTGCAAAATGATAGGGTCATAACCTCTATTGATAAACTTTTTAACAAGTCTAACAAAGATAGTATGAAAGTGATCATGACCAAGAATCTTACGAAGTTTATAAATCACATCACCATAGAAGTCAGGTTGTGATAGTCCTCGTCGCAGAAGAGTCCTTAAATTACTTTTATATTTGGAAAGAAGATCAGTACAATTTGCAAAGTTGTTGTGTTTTTTTCGAAGTTTATGGTGACGGTAGACCTGGTATAGTAGCAATTTACTTATACAAAGTTTACGAATATTTAAGTCCTCAACTCGGTTAAAAGCTTTAGAAAAATGAATATGTTGAGAAACATATATCCCATAAAGTGTAGCTCTTGGAATATCTCCAAGTAGGGATAATTATCGACTCAAAGTGAGAAAAGAAGAGTCGGTATCAGAAATATTAGCTTAAGTTGACAGTATTTATAGTATATATGTTACTTACCATAGTAAAAAAAGAAGATTTGTCGATGTTTAATATATCATCTAGATACCGAGAGGTGTTATAAAGGCTTCGTCTTCCTGCATCAAGTCGCCACTGTTGGTGCAACTATAAAATCCAATTCAATTCGTAATACTTATTTGAGATATTTTATTTCAGAGGGACGAAAATAGCATGCTCGTCGGAATGTCCCTGTTAAAAGAAAGCACTATGTCAGTGCAAAGGGTAACTGAAGGTAGCAATAAAACAATGACAGCAATGGAAGAAAACAGAAGTGAGAAAAATATCTTAGCCTATACCGGCGGTGATTAATACTGGTCATGTGTGGTGATTATATACAACTGTTTAAATTGATCAATTATATGTTAAGGAACGGTTGACCACTGCATTTTTGAAAGATGTAGCCATGTATTATTGCAGCTCTCTGTAACCTTCAACCTCGTATTGTGTTGCATCATTATTTACTGTGCGGTTGTAAACTACGAATACAAATAAAGTTTATTTGAAAAAATGTGTTTCATACAGTTGTTTATACATAATTGAAGCAAAGTTTGTATTATACATTAAGGCTTACAACAACGTTTGTGTACCACATTTTCGCTAATGATGTTTATTACAGTCGCAATATTTACTGAAACAGTAAATAATTGCCACTGATTAATTTATATTCATACTTCATTTGATAATGATACACTGCAACATCCAGCTCTTAACAACAATGTCGTTGTTAGGGATTAAATGGAATGCGTGGCATAAACTACTGTATGAATTCAGATATCTTGATTTCTAGATAATCTGCCAACAGATCTGACAAGGTATTATTAATTTAATTTGCATTTGTTTGATTCCTAGGTATTTTTTTTTTTAAAAATCAGAAAATAAAATTGTGATTAAAACAATCGAAGGAAGACCATCTAAAGCTGGAAGAAATTAAATATAGAATATTATGTCAGTGCCTTTTACTATCAAGTTTATTAGGCGAGGCTTAGAAAACGAAGAATGGCGAGGCTCGAGGCTCTGCCGAGCCATTCTTCGTTTTCGTGCGAAGAATGGCGAGGCTCCATTTTTCGTGCCGAGCCTAATAAACTTGATAGTAAAAGGCATTGACATAATATTCTATTTATCATGTAGATTATCCATATTTTCTGTATGAAATACTATTATTACCTATTTCTCAGAATGTTACGCTCATCGAGGACGCCATGTTGTTGTTTTTTTTCTGTTTTATGACGTCAGGCAACGGTATGTACAATAAACGCCTAGGGATTCCGCATTGATTTGCTTTATTGGTCAACTTGCCTAACAAAGCAAAATTTAATAGGTCACCCCTTTATTAGGCAGAAAAGTGCATATCTGCATGATAAACTACGGTATATCAATACAATTTACGAATTTCGCATTTATTGGCATGTAGTAATAATTGCAATTAATTTTCAGTAAAAATCTCGAAAAAATAGAAAATATTTGTTAAATGTAATAAATACATTCTTCAACGAGTGGTGTGAATTATAAGAAAGTATTTTATTTTTCAGTAAAAGGTGTGTTCTGTCGTGTGTGGTTTCACAAAAGAAAAAAGCTGCCTTCTATTTCATGAACTTACCTTATAATCGAACTAATCCTTCAAATACATGCATGTAATAGTCTATATATATTTATAAATTGTTGTTTTGTTTTCGTTTAAAAAAATAAAGATTTAGACTGAAAATAATTATGATGCGTCGTTAATTAACTCGAGTCCCAATAGCTCGGTGATACCAGACATCTAAGATTGAATCGCGGTTGAGTCTCATACTCACGCTTACGCACACACACACGCATTGGTTTAAATATAAAAATATTTATGCCAAGTTTAACAAGAGGCTCAATCGATTTTCAATTTATGTTCTCAACCGACGGACGAGGCTAAAGGAAAAAGGCTAGCCCAAAAACACATCGACGAAACACAGTGTGTTGAGGCTTAAACTCCAGTCCTCAAATACAAAATGATGTAAACTGGGCCACACAAGCCGCCATTTATATAAATATAGAGTTACACAGTGTGTCATATATAAAATGACAGATTTTATGACATACATCTGCTCTTTGAAATAGGGGTAAATGTATGTTATATGTATCAAACTCTACATAACCAGTATAAGAAACTTAGCTTCAAATCACACTCATGACAAATATGTTTCACATAGGAAAGAAAATGTGCAGCTGAACCTGGGCTCGAACCCGGGACCTTAGGACTACCGTTCGTAAACTCTATATTTCTATTTCTCGAACATAATTACTCATCATGGACGATGTCTGGTGTTGGCATATGAAAGTTTGGCATCAGTCCAGTAACACTATCAGATAATAGAGTTTAATAACCAGTTAAACTGAGATACGGGAAATATCTCCCGAGGTAGAGAAATGGCCCAATATAAGAACGAGTGCGGAGGACGAGATTTTATATCGGGGCCATTTCTCTACCGAGGGAGATATTTTCAGTATCTCAAAAACACTGGTTATTTAACTATATATTACATATTTTATTAATATTTCTAATGATTCACGCCTTTTTACACCAGTTTGCACGTGAACGCCAAGACGACGTTACGTCATACAAACAAAACAAGTGGAACGGAACTCTTCGTTAACTTCCGTAATCGGTATTTCCTAGTGGCGGAATCTGACGAAGACGTCCGTAAAACGAACGGCATTTGGCGTTCCCGCCACTGACGGAAAAGGTCGAGAAATGTTCTATTCCCAGTATTACCTATACAAATCACAGACAAATAGGTAATATAAAACGTTACTGACCGAGTCACCATAAACAATATGTACACAAAATAATGTCAGATATTCCATAGTGGAATAATTCTCGGAAAGAAGACAGACTTTATAATCATCAGTGTTGGCATTTGGTCTTATGTTTTGTACTGATGAGATGACCTGGTGAGAGGTGAGGAGTTTGACGGGATAAGATACTATCCCTAATTTATGGAGACAAGACCTGTATGGATTTTATAAAAGAGGATTAAACTAGCTTGGGTTGAGATGTTTATTATTTTGTATGTGTTTCTTTAGTTAGTTTTTCTGGATGTGGACTTTTTTGTTAGAGAATTCCTTTTGATAGGATGTAGTTTTGTTTACACTGTCTTGTCTATTTGGGCGCTGAAGACAGGATAATAGCGAGGATTGTACGCATATAAAATCGATTCAAGCTAACCAGTAGGCCTTATTGCCTACTGACCGTTCCAAGTCGGTAACCCTGTCTTCACCACCCTTTCTGTTGTTTTTTGTCTCTTTCATTGCATTATCAAGTCCTTGTTTGCAATACAGGGCGGACCTACGATGCCATTGCGTTCGGACGCTGTAGTTTCTATATCTCATTTTCGACGGGTTTCTAGCGTTCTAATTCCGTAAGCATTTCTCCGACGTTAATTGCGTCGTCGTATTCATGGGCATCTAGCTGCAGTTCTTTGGACTTTTTTCAACCTATAAATATCATATTGGTGGTAAGGGTTCCATATAGATTACGCGTATTCTAACTGAGGCCGGACCAGTATTATAGACAAAACAGATTTTTCGTTTTTAGCTAGTGCCAAATTGCGTCTTAGAAAACCGAGGGTCTTAGATGCCTTGTTTAAAATGTTTTGTATACGAGTACCAAATTCTAGATTACCTACTCTGATAAGTCCTAAGTATTGTGTACACGAAACGCTCACAAGTATTTGGGCATTTAGAATGTAGTCGTCCACCTGATGCATGTTGAATATCATGAAAGGCATCTGGATACGTTATACTCCGTAAGCCAATCCTGCTCTCAAATCGAAAGTATGTCAAGATATATTATTGGCTGCGCTAATCGGCCGAATAATGCTACATCGTTCCCGAATTCCCAGAGAGATAGGACTACGCCGAGATTGCCAAATGGCACAGGGCAAGAAAATGTTTAGCCGGATGGGACCTTCGGACTACCGTTTCGATGATCTACTGACTAAGCTAAACTGGTTGGAAAATGCTACATCAACCTGGCTGTTAGATATATTTAAATCATGACAACCGATACATATTTACCAATTATCTAAATAGTATCGTAATTTTTTGACACCAACTGTGTGTTCAACTGTGAACAGTTTAAAGGGGCTATATGTGATCTGAAAGAGTAAGTGATGACATCACAAATACAAGAGAATTCCCTAATAATGTGCTTCAGTTTCATAATGTACACATGCCTTTTATCATTAAATGAAAGTTTAATTCGATCAAAACAAGAATTGTGTTATAGCCTTAAAGCATCATATGAATAACTTTTAATGATTTATGACCTAAAACTAGGAGAGTCGTCAAGTTTTCCCGACCAAACTATTTCATTAACAATAATTAAATCGATTGTTTTATGGAATCTATTTTAGGGCATATGTACAGCAAATACAGAAACAGATCATGATGGTTTAACTTGTATTTGGATTGACACTCATTGTTCTTCCAGATCGCCTCCAGCCCCTTTAACTAAAACTGTTTGCAAGCTGTGGTGTAATACCTATCACTTGTTTAAGAAATGTGAAGGGAATGTTAGTAAAATAATTGAACGTTGAAACAAGTTATGAGTAGTTTTAAAACATTGAACACAAACTAGTAAGCTTCTACTTTTGTTTATTCATTAATATCGAAATATAAAGTAAGCAGAAATTCAAAGAGTAGCGCCTGTCTGAAGGGAACATCGTCGTGGATTGTACATCACATTACAGTTGCTTCTGCCAGAGACTTCGCCCCAACGTACCTACAAACCCGACAAGTATGGCCCTTGACACGGACAGACCATCGCTAAAATACAATAAAAAAATTGTATATGAAGGATCGTTTATAAATAAATACTGAAAAGGGGATCCCCTGTAAGCAACAAACACAAACAAGAGATAAAAGTAGCAGGCTCGGTTTTATTAAGTCTATTCATGAGGGGTATTATAAAGTGCAACGCCTATCACGCCTCCTAGCACCGGTTTAAGCGATATAATGTTAAGCCACAAAGAGTGGACTTGATGATCCCAAAGGTCCAGTAAGTAATAACACTACTGCTTTTGTAGTCGGGCGACTTTTTACGGCCGCCACACAACACTAAACAAACGCTAGTGGAATGTCAATAAATACTGAAAAGATCCCTTGGAAAAAACAAATTATCGTGTATAAAATAGCATGTTTAAGTATCGTATATAAGGAATTGTGTATTATCGCGTATAAAGTGTCGTGTATAATAAATCGTTATGTATAAGGTTTTGGGATAAATTAGTTATGATCATGAATATATGAATATCAACAAACATAAGCCTAGAAAGCCAAAAAGCAAGAACTCGCTCGTACCCTATGTCATCCCAATTAAGCAATAAGTACTGATAAAGGTGATCCTTTGGGAGCAAAAAACACAATTAAGAGAATAAAGCAGCAGACTCGGTTGTATTGAGTCTGTTCATGATAAGTAATGAAAAAAGCAACACATCTCACGCCCACTAGCACCGGCTTAAGAGGTATTCTACTTCAAAGCCACCTATATTGGGCTCGTTGGTCCCAAAGGACCAGTAAAAATAACACTACTGATTCGTAGCACGGGGAGACTTTTTACATCCGCCACACTGCACTAAACGAATGCTAGTGTGAATGTTAATAAATACTGATAAAGGTGATCCTTTGGGAGCAAAAAACACTATTCAGAGAATAAAGCAGCAGACTCGGTTTTATTGAGTCTGTTCATGAGAAATAATGAAAAAAGCAACACCTCTCACGCCCCCTAGCACAGGCTTAAGCGGTATTCTACTTCTAAGCCACCTATATTGGGCTCATTGGTCCCAAAGGACCAGTAAAAATAACACTACTGATTCGTTGCACGGGGAGGCTTTTTACAGCCGCCACCACTGCACTAAACGAACGCTAGTGTAAATGTTAATAAATACTGATAAAGGTGATCCTTTGGGAGCAAAAAACACAATTAAGAGAATAAAGCAGCAGACTCGGTTTTATTGAGTCTGTTCATGAGAAGTAATAAAAAAGCAACACCTCTCACGCCCCCTAGCACCGACTTAAGCGGTATTCTACTTGCTAGACTGGTTCTGGTTAACACGGATCAAGACCCTAATAATTATACATAACACGCCATCAGGTTGGGAAACAAAATGCAACAAGAGAAATAACGTGTCGTTTTCAATGAATACTAACAGTAAAAATCGAACAGGAAATGTATCATTCAAGGACGTCAGTCAACCATAAACACACACAGAAACAAACAAAAACTACTAATATGAATAAAAGGCAAGATATGACATCACAAACATAAAGGTTGACAATAGGGCTACCACCTTGGAACGGTCAGTGGCAAAAAAGACCGTTGGGGTTTAAATCAGGTTATAGTGTGCTACCAAACCTCACTTTACTTGAAACAGAACGACGTTCTAATAAAATGTATACTTACAACGTAAAAGTAGATGTCACGATATCTTTGCAAACACCATACATCCCATTACCAAGGTTGGAGACTCCCTAAATTTAAATAATAATATAGATCATTAGCAAATGTCATACATATATATTCGTTGAATCGGCATTTCTTTGAGAATATATGAATAATTCATAGTTCCACATTCAGATTCAAGCTCCGCCCTCTACTGTTCCGTGGTCAAATTCTCGCAAATATTGTATTCTACATTATTTGTGAGACAACATGTACTTTTGTTAATTTGATTTGAATGTTTTTACGTCATTTTTAGCACATACAAGGCCATATATTACGGTGGAATTGTTTGTGGTAAAGGCAAACCATCCCTTTTTCTGGGTAGAACCAGTACTGCATACCTCTCGCCATCCGTGAGAATCGACACTTTCTCACTTGACGCGTCGATCTCCTAGTGGGATTCGAACCTGATGATTTTGATAAAAACTCCTGATGAGCTTTTGACTGGGTCAACTGTCTAGAGTATATAAGATTGCTTGACAGATCTGAACTATGCACTGAAATATTGTCCAACCTTAGTGATGCAGATATCATTATTTCATATTATCATCATCATATTATATATGCGGAAGTTTTATGACAAACGACAGCTCTAGTATCGGTACATGTGCGTGACTTATGTGTGTTTACAAAAGGTCAATGTCTAGAACGTGATGTGTACAGCATACATGTATGTTTGTGTTGTTTAAAATAAGAAAGTGATAACCTAAGTGTCATGCAACTAAAAATATCGCTGCACACTGACATATACAAAGCAATATAACCATACACAATGCACGTGTAAAATGGCAAGGAATAAAAAAAAAGAATATATTCAATCGTTAGTTTGTGCATAATGCATTAATATACTTGAGATCAAGCGTATTTGTGTGCTCACGACGGAACTCGGCGAATAAGGAAACCACTAACGAGATGGTTCTCTGGTAAATAATTGCGTTTTAAACTAACAAGACACACTGACTGCATGACTCTGCGTTACAGTTAATTAATTTCATTTAGAGATAGTTAAATAATGTTTTAATAGTTGGTAAAAATTAATTGTGATTATGAATTTTCTTTTTACGAGAAATCCTGTTGTGTATTTCAGGGTACTTAGACGTCGAATATGAATCGTGATGGATTTTGTATTATCTGGTATATGTTTTCATATCTGATTTGGTTGAATAGACGGAAAATCTAACATGGCTTATTGAAATACTCAATGATGATTGGTTATTTGGGAGATCTTAAAAAAGCTATACAATACCTATGACGTCATGTACGTCAACCGTTAAGAAACATCAGACATGCAAACCAACAACGCAATCAAGTGCGTTATTTTAAACGACGCTATGTTTCAACAACACATTTGAATAGGATGACGCTGTATATTATTCTCGTTTGATGTTGAGAGATGGGCATAAAATTAAATTATGAGATTTTGTACAACCTGATAAAATGTGTATCATGATACATAAAACTCCAAGTCAGATAAGAAATGAATTATTTCCAGCGGTTTTATATTGTGAGAAACCTGGTGTTTGGGAGTTGAAACACATCGAAACCGCGGGCATGCTACCCTTGGTATCGATGAACTTCAAGTCCCGCCCACCAGGTATTGATCTGTGACCATATAAACCCGCTGGGAATATTTTATTTCTTAAATAAATGCTCCTGGATCTGATTGCAAAGTTGTCAAAGCCATCCACAAACCACACCTGAAAGTTTAGTTTGACCTACCTTGTTTACATCGTAAAAAAACACATGGTGGCGTTACTTTCAGATATTAGTCGTCTGCGCATCACCGGTTTTTCGGTTGGGACGTACGAAGTAAAACATAGGGTATGCAGCGTAGTGTTGTTGTTTAATGGCCAATTTGCCGCTTATTGGAGCGTACCTCCAGCACTCGTGATAAATAGTGTAAATAAATCGAGACGTCAATTTTGATTAAATCAACACAATTGCATGTTTGTTAATAAACACCCTGCCCTACCGCCCGCCAATTTGGTTTTTGGCTGTCTATAAAATTACAATTTAATAGAGGGAGAGGTGCAAATGATATTTTACTTTGCGAAGCTTAGCGGATGGCTTCGGCAAGATTATAAACAGATCCAGGAGCGTCTGTTTTCATTCTATCTAACCATATCAAGTATGAACACAAATAATAATATATAATAATAACATGTAATGAAAAAGACATCTTCATTCATATTCGTCGTTTGGCCACCCTGAAATGCATAGTAATATTACACCTATCTAAATATGACAAAACGATTTATCATATACCTATCAATAATAACTATCTTGTACACTCATTTTCTAACAATAGAAATTAACGTTTTCTGACTCCATTTTTTTCTGTTCACCATTCTATTAAATAATCCTATCGTGTTATAATAGTTTAGGAGCATTCTTATGAAGGTATATAATCATTACATGAGAAACGTGTTCTCGAAGCTTGATCACCATGTGGATATGCCTGTCAGTAAGATCACACTATCGGTTAAAATCACTGGTGAGATCCTGCAGATGTGACATATGTACTGTTATCTGATACAAGCTTCCAGTTCACCTTCCTCTACTAATGATCCTATTATATTGGCACAAAAATGTAGTTTCACTCTTTAATAATTATATGTTTCATATAAAAGCGATGACATATGTATAAATCAACATGAACTTACCTTTTGGAAACTATGTATATCAGATTGAGAATTGCTCCCTGCGAGTAGACGTTTTAACGGCAATGCATTTTCGGTTACCTCCTCTCGAACGTTTCTTTTAGCATTAGTTACAATGTTTTCCCTTGTTAAACGATGTTCTTGCTGGTCCGATAGTCTGCCATTGGCGATTCTTTGTCGTTCATTATGTGCAGAGGCTTGTGAGTCGATTATTAGACTGGCACGCGTCCGTGAAGTTTCTCTTGTGTTCTCGCTTATACGTTCTCTGTACTTGTTTTCGTTCTTTCTTGTATCGGAGTTGTCGATTTGGCGAGAGTTTAAACCTACACGTCTTCTTATCACAGAGTGTCTGTTTCTATTTCTTTCTGAAACAACGCGTTCTCGTCCATCATCGTTTTTCTTCACACGCATTATAGTTCTCTTAGAGTTGTTTTCGTTATCATGTTTCTTGAGTTGGTCATTAGCCAGCACTGTATTTATTCTGCCATCCCTTCTCGTCAGACCTCGTGTTGTCTGTTTGCGGGTGTTTTTCACGCGGTTTGCACTGTCTGTTTCCCTGATTTCATATCGATTTGTCTGATCGGTCAAAATAAGACGATCTCGTCGAATGTCACTCTCTTTTCTGCTTATTGTGTTCTCTCTTTTAGCAGATATGATGCGTACCTCTACTTGTCTGACGTCACTATACGGAATACGAATGGTACTGCTACGTCTATCTTGTAAGTTTGTTTGAGCATTTCTATTGTCTCTTATGTCTGTTAATCGAACGTCTTTATTGACTGAAACATTGCTATTTTGTCTCTCAGACATCTGGTGTTTGTTAATTATTCTAATATTACCGTTTTCTGTGTTACGCTTTATTCTTGACGTGGCCATCCGATCATCGTTTCTTGCATAATATTCATGTCGTCTGGTCTTCGTTTTCAAATCTGTGTATATTAAAAATATTTGTATTCGTCTGTCACTATTGTTTTGTGTTGTATCTGGTATACTTTCTTCTCGGACAGTTCGTCGAGTTATGATTCTTGTACATCGCTCATTTCTAAATTGTCTATTTTGTCGATTTCTCATGATATTATCTCTTCTTGTGTTTTCTTGTCTGACAGTGTTCCTTTCATGTTGCCTCGCAAAGATAATATTAGAATCTTCGTTTCCTATAGAACGTTCCCTTCTAGAATCTTCGTTTGTGTGTCGTACAGCACTTTTCCTCGCTAAGGTTCCTTGGTCAACTCGTGTTATTCGTCTTTCGTTGCGTCTAGTGTCTCTTTCTCTTCTAACTGATTCGGTGTTTGTGACTATCTGATATGACGTATGTTGAGTTGATAATTCACGTTTATTTTGAGTTTGTATTCGTTGATATTCGCTTGCAACACGATCTCTTACGCCTGGTGTAGTAACTATTGTATCACTCATGTACAACTGTTGTAGTCGTGATTGGGGACATGACGTGTGTCTTCTATCTCCGTCCATTTTGGTCGGTGATTTCCGTTTTCGTTCGCATATCGCTTGCTCAGACCGCATGCCCTGAAGTAAGATGAGAACCGATGCGACCATCACGTAGAAATGAGTAGTGTGGCGCATCTTGTAATCTGAAATTAAAAGAAGATATACAAAGAAATATAAAAAGATCGGACAGGGAAAGTAGAATTCAAGGAGGACAGTCAACCACAAAACACGGAAACAAACGTGCAAACAGACAAACAAGAAGGCAAAAGTAACAATAAATGCAAACGACATCACAAACACAAAGGGATTGACAATAGGGCTACCGCATTGGAACGGTCAGTGGCAAAGTAGGCCACTGGGGGTTTAAACCGGTTCTAGGGTGCACCAAACCTCACACTTACCCTACCGTCATCCCATTAATACAGGACAGTGTAAATAAAGAACTCCCGCCATGATCTAATCTCTAACCAACAAGGCAGCATCAATAGGCAGTATAAGTAAAACACAAATAAGCTCGGGTAAATTTAATACAAAAAAACAATAGCCTAGAAAGCCACAATGAAGGTACTCAATGACTTGGCAGAAGCCAGAGCAACAAGAGAATAAACCATTAAGGGCACGACAAGTCTCGAACATGAAATGTAGCATTCAAAGACCACAGTCAACCAACAGCACGCATAAAAAGAAACAAAAATTATAAAGATGAATAAAAAAGCAAGATATGACTTCACAAACACAAAAGGGTTGACAATAGGCTACCACCTTGGAACGGTCAGTGGCAAAAAAGGCCTTTGGTGGTTTAAACCAGGTTCTAGTGGCCATCCAACAGCACCCTTACCCTATTGTCATCGAAATAGAATGGGACAGTGTAAATAAAGATATCCCCGCCAGATTATATTCTCTAACAAACAATGCAGTATTAATAGGAAATATAAGTATAACACATAAATGATCATGTATATATGAATATAAAAACAAAAGCCTAGAAAGCCACACGCAATACTTAATTTTGTAATTGATGTTTAGTTTTAATTAAGAAATGAAATCGAGGACTTTAAAAACGCATGATATGTATAATTTCAATAGTTCTTTAAACTAATGTCGTGAGAGCCCTTGTTATCGTCTATTCTAAACCGAATTTCACAATAATCAATGTTGACTGTTTTATTTCTTGAAGTAAAAATGAAGTTATACATATTTCTAAAAACGGAAAACACCCAGAATACATTAAGCATGATGTGTAGTTCATTAAATGTTGCAAAGCATTAGATGAAACAGCGAACAATACAAAACAATATACATACCGTGTATAAGAAGCGAGATAGTGTGTCCGGCGGGTAAGATTGAGGTAATGCTGGAGTTGGTGTCAACAATTCGCTTTTATATCACTCTAGTATCTTGTTAACACACGGGTGAGTTTGTTAATGAAACTATATCTTGAGAGAACGAAGGGCTGAACATAATAGATTTAATTTAGATACTTTAGATTGGGTTATACATAAATGTCAGAGAAGTCATTTCGTGCCAATAAAGGCATTACTTTGATATTATTCGCTGGTAAATTATATTTTACGGACGTCACGTAGCCTGATTAGAAATTAATGGCATCAGTCTGTTCAATAGAAATACTGAGTATAACAAACAGATAAATATTACTTAGGATGAGAAACAAGAGGCCCAGGGACCTCAGGAGCTCGCCTGACACAAGTGTAGAGGTGAATGTGAAGTTTATACATGGTTTGGTGCAAGGATTTTTTAAGATTTTGATTTTTTATGTAATTGGTAGCCATTTTGGATGTTGTGTTGACTAATTTTAACAAATTTAAAAACAATTGACCTCAAATTATACTTTGAAGTTTGGTCAAAATTGACTAAGCGGTTAATGCGGAGATGTCGTTTGAAGCAATTGTTGAAGGACAGCTGTTATGACCATACGTTGTAGTCTTAACGTAAGGCACCTGTTAACCATTTGTATATATAATGTTATATCAGTAATATTTTAATTGATAATTATAATCAACGGAGCCTTTTTTTTTAACAGGTTTCTGCTGTAATATTACGCAGAGGATCTTATATGAGTGACTGTGTATTATTGATTTTAATAAACGAGTTCGATAAAAATATAGGATACTTGGCAGAGTATCTTTTTATCCAACTCGTTCATTAAAGTCTATAATACACAGTCACGAATGTAAGATTCTGTTTATCAAATAACACACCTTTCTCTTTAATGTTGTCAATTTGCCTTATATACGGCGGCAATGAGTAAGGGAAATCCTGACGTCGATTTGTAGTTTACATGACGTCGCCACGTTACGCGGCTGTAAATGCGTTCGCACTACAAATAATGCGACACCTTAAACCAAATTTAACGTTATTAACATGCATTTTGAAGTAAGATTTCAAATAATGATAAATATCTAAGGCGTCTGTACGTATCGTATGATATACCATGCAAATAATTGTTTTATTGTATACAAACACAGTGATCGGTCCTCATTTGCACCTGTAATTCACTAGTGTGTTACGAGAAATAAGTCATGGCTTTATTGCACTCCCAGAAGCCATGTTATGTGATAAATAGAGTTTAATAACCAGTGTTTTTGAGATACGAGAAATATCTCCCGAGGTAGAGAAATGGCCCCGATATAAGAACGAGTGCGGAGCCCAATAAAGGGGTGACCTATTAAATTTTCTTTAATTTGGCACTTACCAATAGAGCGAATCAATGCGGAATCCCTCGACGTTTATTGTACGTAACGTTATCTGACGTCATACACGTAACGTTACCTGACGTCATAAAACAAACAAAAAACAACAGCATCTACGATAAGCATAACATTCTGAGAAATAGGTAATAATAGTAATTCATACAGAAAATGTGGATAATCTACATGATAAATAGAATATTATGTCAGTGCCTTTTACTAGGGTTAGGCTCGGCACGAAAACGAAGAATGGCTCGGCAGAGCCTCGCCATTCGTCGATTTCTAAGCCTCGCCTAATAAACTTGTTAGTAAAAGGCACTGACATAATATTCTCTATATATATTACATACTTTATCCTTTAAAATGATATTTTATTAATAGTTCTAATGAGTCACGCCTTTTTACACCAGTTTGCACGAGAACGCCAAGACGTCGTTGCGTCATCCAAGACGACGTTACGTCATACAAACAAAACAAGTGGAACCGGAACTCTTCGTTAATTTCCGTAATCTTTATTTCCTATTGGCGGAATCTGACGACGACGTCCGTAAAACAATCGGAACGTCATTTGGCATTCCCGCCACTGACGGAAAAGGCCGAGCAATGTTCCGTACTGGGAAATATTTCCCAGTAGAGCAAACGAGTAGATATAGCTTTTCTATTCCCAGTATTTCCTATACATATCACAGACAAATATGTAATATATATTCTTATATGTTATGAAGGTAGCTTTGTCTTATCTTTAGAAAGGATAAGCATGTTGAATTGTTAATGCGTTTCTATTAGTAGATCTACAGAAGTTCCATGAAAGTTACAACAGTTACAATTTAAAAGGATAAAAGTATGAAATACTGTGAGATGACTTAATCTGCTCACGTTTATTTTATTTATTTTTTAATCCTTTGCAAAAACATGTATTTTACAAATAAGTGAATATGACTACTTTATCACACGTAATATTACCATTATCAATGTTAAAAAAATATTTTTTTATCTCTATTCTTCTAGCCTAGACTTTATCAGGATTTGTTTTCAAACGAATTAGTCAATTATAATTTTACTTTCATTTTAAAGAACCTCAATCAGCACATAATTAAATGATTAAGTCATTCCGAGATTCATACCCCATCCAACCCTTTCTCTAAGAAGCGAAAACGGAGTTGGCTGGGGTATGAAATATAACCTTAATTTCGGCTTAGAAAGTTTGCATATTGTAAAATAAAAACATTTATAGGTAATTTAAACAGGTTATCGCATTGTTTCAGTAAAAACAATGTTTCTAAACGTGTTTTATTGTCGAAATATCCGTTATAAAATCCTGGTAATATAAGCTTTTTCATCGCTTAATAAAACTAAGGCAGGACACGTAATGCATCATTGTATTACAAGTAAGACGATGCTTTCTGGTATAAATACAGTGATTTTTAACCGTACGATGGTAATAAATCCTGAGTGAAAGGGTATTTTTTAAAACTGAGGTGAACCAAATGGTTGAACCTGCTTGTTATCAGTGGATAAGAGTCAGAATAAGGCTAGACCTTTTAACTAATGCTACAAAAAAAATAATAACGATGTATTTATAGAATTTATAAAATACACATGACCATAAACATGACGAAATGGATTTAAGGTCTTAACGTGTAATTAAATAAATTATGTAACGGGTACTGATAACTGAAAGCATCCGTTAATGAATCTCCATTTCCCCTACAGTAATGTTGTGTGATATTGTCCATTAACTCGTAGAATACATTAGCTACGTCAATTCAAGTTATGTATGTTTTTTGTCTGAGAATTGCTCTGAACGGCGCCTAACCCTTTATATTATATATTCTGTGATGAATTATAGAAATTTCCCAGTTTGAGAAAATCTATAACATATCCCTTCCTCTACTGTGCTATCTCGCCTAGTGGGCAAGATAGCACAGTAGCCAAATGTTATGAACTAAACGATAGACGTCACGATATTACGTCACGAACTGACGTCATGCTATTACTCCGCGCTGTCGCCAAAGGAGTGACAGAAGAAGGAATACTGTCAAAAGACGACTAGAAAGAAATTTATCACAGAATATATATTATATAGTTTAAGTAACATTTTTGTCGTGATACGGAAAATAATTCACTCGTGAGAAATATTCTTGCGATATAGAAACTCGTGCGAAAACGCACTCGTTTCTATATCGCAAGAATCTTTCTCACTCGGGAATTATTTCCCGTATCACTTCAACAATATTAATTAAACTCTATATATGGACTTTATAATTGTATTCTTCCGTCTTCTTGTCTTCGATTCCCGCCATGATCATATGTCTCGTGTCGCTGAGCAAGACACTTTATCTGTATTTGCTTAGTACTTGTTCTACACAGGAAGACATCGAGAGCTTTCGTTACATCTAATGTAAAATAAATAAGTTTAAACTAATATACCACACGATCAATCGTGAAAACTCTGTCAATCCCTCATGCTTGCGCTTTAAAGAAGTGAACGAGGTGTTGCGAATGTCGTGCACGATTGGTAGATTGTTATATTTACCAACACATCGTTAAAGGGTCTGCTGAATTGAGTTGACTTGAGTTTTAGGATGTTAATTTCGGCTTTTAAAGATTGCACATTATAAAATTAAAACATTTAATAGATGATTTTAAACAGGTTATCACATTGTTCAGTATAAAAAAATGTAAACGTGTTTTTTTGTGGAAATATCCGTTATAGAATCCTGCTAATATAAGCTATCCCATCGCTTAATGATATTAAGGCGGGACCACGTAATGAGGTCAAAGTCAGCAGTGTGAAAAGACAGCGTTTTGTCATCCGCATAATTGTGTAAGGTGTTGTTTTCAATAATAAAATATATTGATAAAAACATTTAATAGTAGCGGTCTTAGAATGAGGCATTGAGGCCTTGAGGAACATCTTGGTGATATCTGCTTAGAGGTCTTACATAGGCATTGCCTGATGTCCTATCCCATTCATTAATTGAATAAAATATTGTTTGAACTAATCTACCCAGTTACTATATACCAACCCTTTCTATTCTGATCTGCTGCCGTCTGTTTGACAAGCGAGGGTTTAGTTGACAGCTTGCATACAATAATGTAATCTTGGAGACAGTCGAATGTCTTAAATAGGTCCATTAATATGGCTGCAGTATATTGATTGGAAGTCAAGGCCTTCTTCCAGTCCTTCAACAGTCTTAAAATGGTTGTCTGACACACATGACCCTTTCTGAATGCATATTAAATATTATTAAATATGGCATCGAAGTATGCATTTAATAGTACCGCAGGCAGTTTTTCAAATATGTTGAATGTACTTGGTAAGATGCTTTCTGACAAATAACAGGTTTTGATCCTAGTGCTGTTTTTCTAAGGACAGGGGTAGCCTGAACTTTTTTAGTTTATTCGGAAAAGTGCTTGTTAAAACGGTAGAATTAATAGATCAGTTACAAAAGGAACAAGTGATTGTTTGTCAGATTTCCATAATTTAATTGATATCTTATCAACCATGTCTACCCCGTGGTCTCTTTAACATTACACACACAAATTTATCTATTATTATTTTAACAGTTGACTTGCAGTTAAAACGGTTTTTGTTGTTGTTTTTGTAAAAGTTTTTGCCTAGTTGTTTATTTTGTCAAATATCATTTGCAACATTAACACGAAACACATTTAAGATTGTAGCAACATCAGCAATAGTAGAGATGTTGCTTTTTTCGTCATTTTAATAATGTTATTTTTAAGGTAATGGACATTTTTGACATGAACGGCTTTATCTTTTTCAAAAAATCTATATACTTACTTTCACTAGTACAACGTTCTTGAAACTAAGTGTTTATACGACCTTTTATAATTTATTTTCCAGGTTTCTCCTTACCTCCATTACCTAGTCCCGCCTTAATGCCATTAAGTGACGGGAAAGCTTATATTAGCAGGATTATATCAGGGATATTTCGACAATAAAACACGTTTAAACACATGTTTTACTGAAAAAAATGTGATAACCTGTTTTAATATTACCTATTAAATGTTTTAAGTTTACAATATGCAAACTTTTTAAGCCGAAATTAAGGTTGTATTTCATACCCCAGCCAACCCCGTCTTTGCTTCATGTAGAAGGGGTTGGTTGGGGGTATGCACGTTAATACTCGGACCACGTAATGGAAATTGTCCATTTATTTTAAAAACAAATGTATAGTACTTTTTTCGTATGTTGCTTTTTGAAGTTCTTGATTTTTGATAATATAAAAACAATGCCAAGTTACATGTTTGTTTACGAGCTCGGTGACGCTAGTCTGTATAAACATATGTATTAACGTCTTTATAATTATTTTGTTGAAACTTTTGATATCATTTTTTGATTTACATTGCTTGGAGGTTTACTATTAAGATATGTACTATCTAAGGCTATCACTAATATCAGTAGCCAAATGAAGAGTTCTAATACAATTTAACTTGAATTGTCAGAATTGTATGAGAGAACATTTCCAGATTGTCTTATTTAGGGTTAGAGTTTTGCATTTAAAGGCAGATATAACATCATAGTTTAACTTATAGTTTAATGTATAGTGGTCATAATGTGTGATGCATTTTCCCAGAGTTTTGTTTAAAGGAACTAACCCGCCAAAATTACGGCAAAATTACACTACAAAACCCGTGTATTAAAACTCTATCCAGGTGTTTAGGTATAATACAATAATGCATATGTGCCGATTAAAAGTATAGGATATGTCACGGGTTCTTAAAATACCAGTGATTGATTATACGTAAACTAAATTATGAGATGGTAACTCTTAATTCAACGCTCCAGTTTTGGGGTTTGCCTGGCTGGTTAAAGCCGTTTATATTGTGTTTATAGAGTTCCGATTCTCAAAATATGTAAGTTATTTATATACCTTGTCGTCAGAATGTTTAGAAACAGTGTACATATGTTGTAAAAGTTGGCTGTTGTTGGCGGTATATCTACTTTAATATCTCTCAGAAAGAGTCATCATCCATGCTCGGTGTATCTAGAAAATGAGCGTCGAATTTAGTTTCAGCAATAAATAGAAGGTTTCAGTGTTGTCATTTGATTGTTCTTGTATTTCACTAAACTTCGTTTTAAATAAGCAACAATGAATGTATTTGGGTAAATCTTTCGGATGTCATGAAGTTCGTTTAATTATGAATCACTGTTTCTCATGTTTATTTCTGCTTGAGTTCTTACAGAATGAATATATAAAGAGAAATATATCGCATTCTCTGCAAATTCATGACTATCATAACAAGAAAATTAAAACTAAAAAATATGTTTAAATATAATACAAGGGCATTACGACTTCCGTTTAGTATATATCGGCACGCGCATATATAATACTAAAGCGTATGCTATGTTCACTTTTTTTGATTTTATTATATTTTTACAGTGTCTATTGTTATGTGAGTATCTCCCTAAAGAAGAAAATAATGATATATACTCATCAAAAGAACAGTAATAATTACTTAATCTTTAATATTATGGGTTTCATATGCATACAACAAAATACATATGTGTAACGTAACAATTGTAAAATAATACAATTAAAACTTAAAAATTGCAAAAAGATAGTAAATTGTTCAATTGCGGCACTTTAAAAGATGGCCAACATCTAAATATGGTCCTTAAATTATTGTGATTTCGGTTTGTAAAGACTCATTCATCGGCTGTCACGAACATAAAGTAATTACTGCTTCTTTTTTCCATTTGGTTAGATACACGTATTGCAATATAGTTTTCATTAATCCATCGCAAAACCTCATCAATTACGTTGATACTCAGTCTGCTATTTTTACCGAAGGTGTCAGTCGGAAACGAACTTATAAACGAATTATTTACACGGCATTGCATTCCTATAATTAAGTAAATGATCAATTGGAGATGACCAAACCTTTTGTGCTTCCAATGACAGTGAAGCAGCAATCGTTGTGAAGATGGAACCAACATTCCATTACAGGAGTTCTAAGAGTGGGTTCTGAGTGACAATTGAAAAGTATAGCAACGTGTGTTTATGTGTTATACGAACATTATTATATTATAAATAACAATATGGAAGTTTCAAAATATATGAAAAACATATCTTTAAGAAATGTTTATTTTCATGAACACGGGAGGTGGTGGAAGACTGTCACGCTGGTTCTTGTATTTTCTGTGATGGGTATAAGTATTTGTAACATGGAATTGGTCAATAAATTATATAAGTGGAGTGGACGAATGTTCGTGGTGAAACTGATGCGATCATTTGGTCTCCAAGAACTAAGCACAAAGAGGTGCCTCATAGAAAACGAACTGAATAAAAAGGGGAGTTTTACAGTGGACAACTGTGATATATGTGAACAGCTCGAGGATATTCTTACGATGAACTACAAAGAAGGCATTGATGTTGCTAAGTATGTCCAAAATGACATCCCTGTTCTAGTGACAAACCGAGACGATGTTGACCGCGAAAACAGTCT
Organism: Cyrtodaria siliqua; assembly: GCA_037043455.1. Taxonomy (NCBI): domain Eukaryota; kingdom Metazoa; phylum Mollusca; class Bivalvia; order Adapedonta; family Hiatellidae; genus Cyrtodaria; species Cyrtodaria siliqua. Next base: position 60,426 of record JAWPHD010005234.1, read on the forward strand.
CAAAGAACTTGTGCATACATACTTGTCCATTGCCGATTTCACTTTATATGAGCCATGTGAATTCATAAGTAACATGAAAACCAAAGTAACCGACCATCGTCACCTAATGAATCTAATTTCAAACAATAAAGTCATTTCATTCTATGCGTTCTGGGAAAACTGCGCTAGCATAGCACTGAAAGCATTCCGAGTTCTTTATACACGACCGGTGTACCTAGACTCCAGTATCCAGCTAACAGACACCAACTGGGCCGTACTCTGCAAAGACTACAACGGAAAACATTTCAAGAAAGTGCAACTGTATTCTCCTTTGGTAATTATTATGGTTGAAACTGGATACGTAGATATAAGACTGGTACCGAAGACGATTTGTGCGGACGTGTGCAGCATCTTGTCAGTCAGACTTAGCGTTGGAGACCACCTTGTGTTTACAACTAATGCTTTTAATCTATACTTCAAACCGTTTTGTAAAAACAATGAGACTATTGTATTCGGTGTTGGTGGCTATATTGATTAAGTTTTTAATTAATATTATGAAAACAAACACACATTGTAATTTAGGTTTAAGTGAGTGTATTACTTTTTCGTGTGTTCGTTACTTTATAACAAATAATTTGGGAACAGACAACTTTGACAACATGTTATGTTAGTGTCCCCAACAGATGTGATTTTTTTAATGATTTTTGAACATTTAACAATATAACGAGATTATTCGATATAAGGCATTAATTATACTTCTATAACTCTTTCACTGTTATTGACCGTATAACTCATATTTTCATTTTTCCGCACTTTATTTGTTCGATTGTTTCTTCGTTTATCGATGCAGAATTTAATTTACTGAACAAATACTAATATTTCTGTGAAATTCCTATTTTAATAAAATTCAACAATTTTCATATTTAGTTATATAATTGTATTTCTACGTAGCAATGTATTTTATCAAACGATGCCAACATGTTCCGTTTAATGCTTAGTTATACGGACAACACTTTATACTTGATTTACTTGTGGAAATTATTAATATAGAGTTTTGTCTATGTTATTTCCAAGGGATCCCCTTTTCAGTATTTATTGACATTCACACTAGCGTTTGTTTGGCGGCCGTAAAAAGTCACCCCAACTACAAATCAGTTGGGGTATTACTTACTGGTCCTTTGGGGTTATCAAGCCCGATCTTTGTGGCTTTAAAGTAGAATATCGCTTAAGCCGGTGCTAGGAGGCGTGAGAGGTGTTGCACTTTATATTACCTCTCATGAACAGACTCAATAAAATCGAGTCTGCTACTTTTATCTCTTTTTTGTATTTGTTGCTTCCAAGAGATCCCCTTTTCAGTATTTGTTGACATTCACACTAGCGTTTGTTTGGCGGCCGTAAAAAGTCATCCAACTACAAATCAGTTGGGGTATTACTTACTGGTCCTTTGGGATTATCAAGCCCGATCTTTGTGGCTTTAAAGTAGAATATCGCTTAAGTCGGTGCTAGGAGGCGTGAGAGGTGTTGCACTTTATATTACCTCTCAATAAAATCGAGTCTGCGACGTTTATCTCTTTTTTGTGTTTGTTGCTTCCAAGAGATCCCCTTTTCAGTATTTATTGATGACGTATCTGAGGAAACATAACGTCATTTATTACATTTCTATAGATGAAAAATGGGGCTTTCTCAGTGAAAGAAAATACATAATTATTAATATAAGTAACTAACAACTATCAACGCAAAAATAACTAACATTGACGTTGAAGACGTATGCCTTTGCCAAAAGATATACTGGTTAAAATTAAATAAATAGAATATTTAAGTGTTGTGTTCGATTAAACGGAAATCCTTCAGTCGATGGTAGATGTGTTTTGTTTTTTCACTCACTTTCATCCGCTTAATTGTAAAAAAAAAAGCCTGCAATCTCGCGAAATATTTCTTTATAATCGAACCCTGAAGTCATATAATCTCTATTTAATGGAAATTGAATGCATTCAGGGCAAAATAACAGAAGTTGTATCTTACTGCATTCTTGTAATAGCATGACTGGAAACCATTCGGTTTCATACTCAATGGATACAGAGAGCCAGTTTTGAGGAAAATTCTGTATATGAATGACACAACCCAATTTAAAGACGTACAAGGAAGCATTGGGGCCATGCCCAGCTGGCGCAAATTCTGAAATGTTTGAAGAAAAATGCTTTATAAAGATTAACGTACTATCCGGAAGAAAAGGCACAAAATAGAAAATTGCAAAATATACTCACCAAAAGGAAGTACCCCCCTTTTTTGCTAGTATTCCTATAGGCTAATGTTTGAGGGCGTCGGACAGCTTGAACAGCGCTTTAATTAAATAATGTTTGATGTGTTTAAGCACATTTCACTGAGTACTAAATATTCCTTTAAACAGTTTCAAATTGCCAAGCAATACTCTTTTATGGATGATTTGGAAACCTTAAAGGGAGGTAATTTGATGATTTTGAAAAGCGAAAGCTGCTACCTACACAATCGGTGTTGTATATTTCTGTGACTTTTTTTTCGAAGGCAATGTATAGATAATATTTTCTTGGACATATTGAGGTAATGTTTGTAGATTTTATGTGTTTTTACAAAAATGCATGGTTTAAGAAAAAGGAAGATAACTCCCTTGTGTATTGAACTTTTCAAAAAAATTGTTTTGTTGTATTATTGGTGGAGGTCGATCTAATTATTCTATATACATCATTTATTATTTCCTGTGTTGCTGTCTATATAATAAGGGAAAGAAAAATGGGTGTTTTTTAGTTTTGCTCAGAATATAATTACAATTTGCTACCAATGCAAATGAGTTTGTTTCGAAAAAGAAATCAATGTTGAAAACACGTCTCAACGACTGAATAAAACTATATGTTTCTATATATTTTCAGCTTATCTGGATTATAATTTACAGCCCATTTCCGTGTACTTTATAAATATAAATAAAAAACTAAAATGATACTAAAACACTTTACGGGTAATTTATAATAAAACTTGAAATGTATCTATGGGACACGGATGCCACCACTGAAAACATTCAACGGAAAACGTAAAAAATTACGAATAAAGGACCTAAACGGACAATGTTAACGCTATATGGCCCCTCATCATTCGGTGGTAGGGGCATAGAAAACGGTAAGTCGATGTCTGTGTAATGTTTTATTAGGCAAACTGGTTTCGTTTCTAAAGTGATATCTATAATTTTACAAATATATGTATAATATATTTATATATATATAGATGGGGAAAACAACATTTATACAGTGCTACAGTTTATAAAAACCAAAGCGCTTTCGGCTTACGCCTTCATCAGGGGTACACAAACACGAAAATAACAAATACGAAACAAAAAAATACTAAAATACACGGCAGTTTAAATAAAACTCTTTAAAAAACAACTTACCGTTTGGCAGTGTTGCAGAAACTGGTTACTTTGAATAGACACTCTGGAGCCAAATGTGATACTAATAAAAGAACATATCTGGTTGGATATAAATATATATAGATGGGGATAAAACATGTATACAGTGCTACAGTTTATAAAAACCCAAGCGCTTTCGGCTTACGCCTTTATCCACGTAAAGATCAAATACGAAACAAACAAAAAACACTAAAATACACGGCAGTTTAAATAAAACTCTTTAAAAAACAACTTATCGTTTGGCAGTGTTGCAGGGACTAGTTACTTTGAATAGTCAATCTGGAGCCAAATGTGATACTAATAAAAGAACATATCTGGTTGGATGAGGGTAAAACTGTACGCTGACAATTAGTTATGAAGAGAGACTGAAGATCTGAAAAATATAACACAAACCCTACCTCAAAACCTAAAATCGATACTGCAGGATACAGTATAAACAACTCCAAAGCTAATAAAAACAATGAATAAGGCAAAAAAATCAATAAAATAATGGAGATATTTAGATCAAGGGAAGTAACAAAATTACTAATAATAGAGGTAGAGTTATTCACTCACAAACTCTCTCTTCATAACTAATCATAAATTCCAGCGTTCAATTTTACCTTTATCCAACCAGCAATTTTCTATTATCAGTAATTTTGTTACTTCCCTTAATCTAAATATCTCCATTATTTTATTGATTGTTTTTTATATATACACAGAGTTTTACACGTTGGAACTCAGGGTGACTGTACCTTTAAATCTAAATACCATTATGTAATTACAGCACGGCAACATTCAGACGTATGTTGCCTATTGAAACACCCAGGCATGTCGGTAGGCAAGTCGGTCAATTAATTTATGGGAAGCCTTAGCCCGTTTTGTCATCATGAAGACTCACAAACTGATTTAATCGATTGTTTGCATTGTCGAGGAAAAGTAATACATTAAGTGAGCATAATCAACCGCAATTTGAAATTTCTAATACAGGTATAAAACGATTGCGTGACATATTAACGTACCATTCACACTAACGTTTGTTTAGTGCTGTGTGGCGGATGTAAAATGTCGCCCAGACTACAAATCATTACTGTTATTACTTACTGGTCCTCTGGGATCATCAAACCCATTCTTTATGGCTTTAAAATAGAATACCGCTTAAGTCGGTGCTAGTGGGTGTGAGAGGTGTTGCACTTCTTGCTGCATTACTCTCTTGTAAGCCGGTGCTAGTGGGTGTGAGAGGTGTTGCACTTCTTGCTGCCTTACGCTCTTGTAAGCCGGTGATAGTGGATGTGAGAGGTGTTGCACATCTTGCTGCATTACTCTCTTGTAAGCCGGTGCTAATGGATGTGAGAGGTGTGGCACTTCTTGCTGCATTACTCTCTTGTAAGCCGGTGCTAGTGGGTGTGAGAGGTGTTGCACATCTTGCTGCATTACTCTCTTGTAAGCCGGTGCTAATGGATGTGAGAGGTGTGGCACTTCTTGCTGCATTACTCTCTTGTAAGCCGGTGCTAGTGGGTGTGAGAGGTGTTGCACTTCTTGCTGCATTACTCTCTTGTAAGCCGGTGCTAGTGGGTGTGAGAGGTCTTGCACTTTTTGCTGCATTACTCTCTTGTAAGCCGGTGCTACTGGGTGTGAGAGGCGTTGCACTTCTTTCTGCATTACTCTCTTGTAAGCCGGTGCTAGTGGGTGTGAGAGGTCTTGCACTTTTTGCTGCATTACTCTCTTGTAAGCCGGTGCTACTGGGTGTGAGAGGCGTTGCACTTCTTTCTGCATTACTCTCTTGTAAGCCGGTGCTAGTGGGTGTGAGAGGTGTTGCACTTTTTGCTGCATTACTCTCTTGTAAGCCGGTGCTAGTGGGTGTGAGAGGTCTTGCACTTCCTGATGCATTACTCTCTTGTAAGCCGGTGCTAGTGGGTGTGAGAGGTGTCGCACTTCTTGCTGCATTACTCTCTTGTAAGCCGGTGCTAGTGGGTGTGAGAGGTGTTGCACTTTTTGCTGCATTACTCTCTTGTAAGCCGGTGCTAATGGATGTGAGAGGTGTGGCACTTCTTGCTGCATTACTCTCTTGTAAGCCGGTGCTAGTGAATGTGAGAGGTGTGGCACTTCTTGCTGCATTACTCTCTTATAAGCCGGTGCTAGTGGGTGTGAGAGGTGTTGCACTTTTTGCTGCATTACTCTCTTGTAAGCCGGTGCTAGTGGATGTGAGAGGTGTGGCACTTCTTGCTGCATTCCAATCGTGTAAGCCGGTGCTAGTGGGTGTGAGAGGTGTGCACTTCTATCTGCATTACTCTCTTGTAAGCCAGTGATAGAGGGTATTTGAGGTGTTGCACTTCTTGCTGCATTACTCACTTGTTAGCCGGTGCTAGTGGGTGTGAGAGGTGTTGCACTTCTTGCTGCATTACTCTCTTGTAAGCCAGTGATAGTGGGTATTTGAGGTGTTGCACTTCTTGCTGCATAACTCTCTTGTAAGCCGGTGCTAGTGGGTGTGAGAGGTCTTGCACTTCTTGCTGCATTACTCTCGTGTAAGCCGGTGCTAGTGGGTGTGAGAGTTGTGGCACTTCTTGCTGCATTACTCTCTTGTAAGCCGGTGCTAGTGGGTGTGAGAGGTGTTTTGCACTTCTAGCTGCATTACTCTCTTGTAAGCCGGTGTTAGTGGGTGTGAGAGGTGTTGCATCTTTTGCTGCATTACTCTCTTGTAAGCCGGTGCTAGTGGGTGTGAGAGGTGTGGCACTTTTGCTGCATTACTCTCTTGTAAGCCAGTGATAGAGGGTATTTGAGGTGTTGCACTTCTTGCTGCATTACTCACTTGTTAGCCGGTGCTAGTGGGTGTGAGAGGTGTTGCACTTCTTGCTGCATTACTCTCTTGTAAGCCAGTGATAGTGGGTATTTGAGGTGTTGCACTTCTTGCTGCATAACTCTCTTGTAAGCCGGTGCTAGTGGGTGTGAGAGGTGTTGCTCTTCTTGCTGCATTACTCTCGTGTAAGCCGGTGCTAGTGGGTGTGAGAGGTGTGGCACTTCTTGCTGCATTACTCTCTTGTAAGCCGGTGCTAGTGGGTGTGAGAGGCGTGGCACATTTTGCTGCATTACTCTCGTGTAAGCCGGTGCTAGTGGGTGTGAGAGGTGTGGCACTTCTTGCTGCATTACTCTCTTGTAAGCCGGTGCTAGTGGGTGTGAGAGGTGTTTTTGCACTTCTAGCTGCATTTCTCTCTTGTAAGCCGGTGTTAGTGGGTGTGAGAGGTGTTGCATCTTTTGCTGCATTACTCTCTTGTAAGCCGGTGCTAGTGGGTGTGAGAGGTGTGGCACTTTTGCTGCATTACTCTCTTGTAAGCCGCTGCTAGTGGGTGTGAGAGGTGTTGCACTTTTTGCTGCATTACTCTCTTGTAAGCCGGTGCTAATGGATGTGAGAGGTGTGGCACTTCTTGCTGCATTACTCTCTTGTAAGCCGGTGCTAGTGAATGTGAGAGGTGTGGCACTTCTTGCTGCATTACTCTCTTATAAGCCGGTGCTAGTGGGTGTGAGAGGTGTTGCACTTTTTGCTGCATTACTCTCTTGTAAGCCGGTGCTAGTGGATGTGAGAGGTGTGGCACTTCTTGCTGCATTCCAATCGTGTAAGCCGGTGCTAGTGGGTGTGAGAGGTGTGCACTTCTATCTGCATTACTCTCTTGTAAGCCAGTGATAGAGGGTATTTGAGGTGTTGCACTTCTTGCTGCATTACTCACTTGTTAGCCGGTGCTAGTGGGTGTGAGAGGTGTTGCACTTCTTGCTGCATTACTCTCTTGTAAGCCAGTGATAGTGGGTATTTGAGGTGTTGCACTTCTTGCTGCATAACTCTCTTGTAAGCCGGTGCTAGTGGGTGTGAGAGGTCTTGCACTTCTTGCTGCATTACTCTCGTGTAAGCCGGTGCTAGTGGGTGTGAGAGGTGTGGCACTTCTTGCTGCATTACTCTCTTGTAAGCCGGTGCTAGTGGGTGTGAGAGGCGTGGCACATTTTGCTGCATTACTCTCTTGTAAGCCGGTGCTAGTGGGTGTGAGAGGTGTTTTGCACTTCTAGCTGCATTACTCTCTTGTAAGCCGGTGTTAGTGGGTGTGAGAGGTGTTGCATCTTTTGCTGCATTACTCTCTTGTAAGCCGGTGCTAGTGGGTGTGAGAGGTGTGGCACTTTTGCTGCATTACTCTCTTGTAAGCCAGTGATAGAGGGTATTTGAGGTGTTGCACTTCTTGCTGCATTACTCACTTGTTAGCCGGTGCTAGTGGGTGTGAGAGGTGTTGCACTTCTTGCTGCATTACTCTCTTGTAAGCCAGTGATAGTGGGTATTTGAGGTGTTGCACTTCTTGCTGCATAACTCTCTTGTAAGCCGGTGCTAGTGGGTGTGAGAGGTGTTGCTCTTCTTGCTGCATTACTCTCGTGTAAGCCGGTGCTAGTGGGTGTGAGAGGTGTGGCACTTTTTGCTGCATTACTCTCTTGTAAGCCGGTGCTAGTGGGTGTGAGAGGTGTGGCACTTTTGCTGCATTACTCTCTTGTAAGCCGCTGCTAGTGGGTGTGAGAGGTGTTGCACTGTTTGCTGCATTACTCTCTTGTAAGCCAGTGCTAGTGGGTGTGAGAGGTATGGCACTTCTTGCTGCATTACTCTCTTGTAAGCCGGTGCTAGTGGGTGTGAGAGGCGTGGCACATTTTGCTGCATTACTCTCGTGTAAGCCGGTGCTAGTGGGTGTGAGAGGTGTGGCACTTCTTGCTGCATTACTCTCTTGTAAGCCGGTGCTAGTGGGTGTGAGAGGTGTTTTTGCACTTCTAGCTGCATTACTCTCTTGTAAGCCGGTGTTAGTGGGTGTGAGAGGTGTTGCATCTTTTGCTGCATTACTCTCTTGTAAGCCGGTGCTAGTGGGTGTGAGAGGTGTGGCACTTTTGCTGCATTACTCTCTTGTAAGCCGCTGCTAGTGGGTGTGAGAGGTGTTGCACTGTTTGCTGCATTACTCTCTTGTAAGCCGGTGCTTGTGGGTGTGAGAGGTGAGGCACTACTTTCTGCATTACTCTCTTGTAAGCCAGTGATAGTGGGTGTTTGAGGGGTTGCACTTCTTGCTGCATTACTCTCTTGTAAGCCGGTGCTAGTGGGTTTGAGAGGTCTTGCACTTCTTGCTGCATTACTCTCGTGTAAGCCAGTGCTAGTGGGTGTGAGAGGTGTCGCACTTCTTGCTGCATTACTCACTTGTAAGCCGGTGCTAGTGGGTGTGAGAGGTGTTGCACTTCTTTCTGCATTACTCTCTTGTAAGCCAGTGATAGTGGGTATTTGAGGTGTTGCACTTCTTGCTGCATTACACACTTGTAAGCCGGTGCTAGTGGGTGTGAGAGGTGTTGCACTTCTTGCTGCATTACTCTCTTGTAAGCCAGTGATAGTGGGTATTTGAGGTGTTGCACTTCTTGCTACATAACTCTCTTGTAAGCCGGTGCTAGTGGGTGTGAGAGGTGTTGCACTGTTTGCTGCATTACTCTCTTGTAAGCCGGTGCTAGTGGGTGTGAGAGGTGTTGCACTTCTTTCTGCATTACTCTCTTGTAAGCCAGTGATAGTGGGTATTTGAGGTGTTGCACTTCTTGCTGCATTACACACTTGTAAGCCGGTGCTAGTGGGTGTGAGAGGTGTTGCACTTCTTGCTGCATTACTCTCTTGTAAGCCAGTGATAGTGGGTATTTGAGGTGTTGCACTTCTTGCTACATAACTCTCTTGTAAGCCAGTGATAGTGGGTATTTGAGGTGTTGCACTTCTTTCTGCATTACTCTCTTGTAAGCCAGTGATAGTGGGTATTTGAGGTGTTGCACTTCTTGCTGCATTACACACTTGTAAGCCGGTGCTAGTGGGTGTGAGAGGTGTTGCATTTCTTGCTGCATTACTCTCTTGTAAGCCAGTGATAGTGGGTATTTGAGGTGTTGCACTTCTTGCTGCATTACTCTCTTGTAAGCCAGTGATAGTGGGTATTTGAGGTGTTGCACTTCTTGCTGCATTACTCTCTTGTAAGCCGGTGCTAGTGGGTGTGAGAGGTGTTGCACTTCTTTCTGCATTACTCTCTTGTAAACCAGTGATAGTGGGTATTTGAGGTGTTGCACTTCTTGCTGCATTACACACTTGTAAGCCGGTGCTAGTGGGTGTGAGAGGTGTTGCACTTCTTGCTGCATTACTCTCTTGTAAGCCAGTGATAGTGGGTATTTGAGGTGTTGCACTTCTTGCTACATAACTCTCTTGTAAGCCGGTGCTAGTGGGTGTGAGAGGTCTTGCACTTCTTGCTGCATTACTCTCGTGTAAGCCAGTGCTAGTGGGTGTGAGAGGTGTTGCACTTCTTGCTGCATTACACTCTTGTAAACCGTTGCTAGTGGGTGTGAGAAGTCTTGCACTTCTTGCTGCAATACTCTCTTGTAAGCCGGTGCTAGTGGGTGTGAGAAGTCTTGCACTTCTTGCTGCATTACTCTCTTGTAAGCCGGTGCTAGTGGGTTTGAGAGGTGTTGCACTTCTTGCTGCATTACTCTCTTGTAAGCCGGTGCTAGTGGGTGTGAGAGGTGTTGCACTTCTTGCTGCATTGCTCACTTGTAATTCGGTGCTAGTGGGTGTGAGAGATGTTGCACTTATTGCTGCATTACTCTCTTGTAAGCCGGTGCTAATGGGTGTGAGAGGTGTAGCACTTTTTGCTGAATTACTCTCATGTAAGCCGGTGCTATTGGGTGTGAGAGGTCTTGCACTTCTTGCTGCAATACTCTCTTGTAAGCCGGTGCTTGTGGGTGTGAGAGGTGTTGCACTTCTTGCTGCATTACTCTCTTGTAAGCCAGTGCTAGTGGGTGTAAGAGGTATAGCACTTCTTGCTGCATTACTCACTTGTAAGCCGGTGCTAGTGGGTGTGAGAGGTGTGGCACTTCTTGCTGCATTACTCTCTTGTAAGCCAGTGCTAGTGGGTGTAAGAGGTATGGCACTTCTTGCTGCATTACTCACTTGTAAGCCGGTGCTAGTGGGTGTGAGAGGTGTGGCACTTCTTGCTGCATTACTCTCTTGTAAGCCGGTGCTAGTGGGTGTGAGAGGTGTTGCACTTCTTGCTGCGTTACTCTCTTGTAATCCGGTGCTAGTGGGTGTGAGAGGTGTTGCACTTTTTGCTGCATTACTCTCTTGTAAGCCGGTGCTAGTGGGTGTGAGAGGCGTGGCACATTTTGCTGCATTACTCTCTTGTAAGCCGGTGCTAGTGGGTGTGAGAGGCGTTGCACTTCTTGCTGCATTACTCTCTTGTAAGCCGGTGCTAGTGGGTGTGAGAAGTGTTGCACTTTTAACTGCATTACTCTCTTGTAAGCCGGTGCTAGTGGGTGTGAGAGGCGTTGCACTTTTTGGTGCATTACTCTTTTGTAAGCCGGTGCTAGTGGGTGTGAGAGGTGTGGCACTTCTTGCTGCATTACGCTCTTATAAGCCGGTGCTAGTGGGTGTGAGAGGTGTGGCACTTCTTGCTGCATTACGCTCTTATAAGCCGGTGCTAGTGGGTGTGAGAGGTGTGGCACTTCTTGCTGCATTACGCTCTTATAAGCCGGTGCTAGTGGGTGTGACAGGTGTGGCACTCTTTGCTGCATTACTCTCTTGTAAGCCGGTGCTAGTGAGTGTGAGAGGTCTTGCACTTTTTGCTGCATTACTCTCTTGTAAGCCGGTGCTAGTGAATGTGAGAGGTGTTGCACTTTTTGCTGCATTACTCTCCTTTAAGTCGGTGCTAGTGGGTGTGAGAGGCGTTGCACTTCTTGCTGCCTTACTCTTTTGTTTGTTTCTATTGCTTCCAGTGGTTCCCCTTCCAGTGGTTCCCCTTCTCAGTATTTATTAATTTGTATTCCTAATAAGTCCAATGAATAGGTTATAATTACTGTTTGAAATGTTCAGTAACATTGTATTATATCTGGTGAATCAGAAATCGATGGCAGTCAGTGTTCGCAGCAGACCTGATCTTAGGTGACATTTATAGTGACAATTTTGTATTTTCGTTAAATCGCAGCGAAATAGCGCTGAATGGGCGAAATAACGAAAAAAAGTCACACGAAAAGACACAAGGTAAAAGAAATGCTAAAATTAACACAGTTAATTGTTCGTAGTTTCGTTTTGTGTTTCCTTGTTTCTTCGCTTCCTGAAGTCAGTATACGCACAACAATAATAACATTATATAAATATTGCATCTCAGTGAGGGTGACAGCGGATATTGTCAACCTAAGGAAATTAATGTGAACCGAGGCGAAGCCGAGGTTGACATTATTTTCCCGAAGGTTGACAATATCCACTGTCACCCTCACTGGGATGCAATATTTATTTTATTATACCGAACAAAAATTGTTTTGATTAAAATTATAATATATGAGGGGGGAAAATCCCAATAACAATTCTTTTTTTTTTTTTATACTAGTTTTGATTTAAAGTTGTCGTTTGGTAAACCAAGCGTCTTACAATTGACATAACTTCAACTGTATTTTAATAAACGTCCACCGATTTCCAACTGCGCAAAGCGTGTCGAAATTGGAAAAACACAAAAACCTATTTGTATACTTCCCGTGACGTCACAATCGTGTAACAGTAAACATTGTTTACCGGTGAACAGTAAAAATTGTTTCACGCTAGGGGTATAGGCAATTTATACAGGAGTGTAAACGTGAGGTATAATAATATTAAGTATTTCAACCCAACGGGGCCCATTCATGCGCCCTTCTGATTGACACGCGTGTGCTTGTAGCATTGCCTATAGACGGCAGTCGATATATCGACGTTTGTAACACAACTAGTTGAATAAATAGTGTTTACTGATTGTTTAATGCCCAGGCATAAAGTCCTTTCCTTGTCCGTTCGCACGTACTATATGAAAATCCAAGTTTTTTATTCAAGTTTTACATTAATTTGGTTAAGTCATTTTCATAGACACCAGAAGACGTGAAGATTTTAAACTCCATCTACATGACAGCAATATGTTCCTACCAATGGTAGGTCAGTATGAATAACATTCATCTAGTGTTCACACTTATTCAAATTAAAGTTACCCATTCACGTGTTACATTCAATAAATACTGATAAAGATGATCCTTTGTGAGCAACAAACACAATTAAGAGAATAAAGCAGCAGACTCGGTTTTATTGAGTCTGTTCATGAGAAGTAATGAAATAAGCAACACCTCTCACGCCCCCTTGCACCGGCTTAAGCGGTATTCTACTTCAAAGCCACCTATATTGGGCTCGTTGGTCCCAAAGGACCAGTAAAAAATAACACTACTGATTCGTAGCACGGGGAGACTTTTTAAAGCCGCCACACTGCACTAAACGAACGCTAGTGTGAATGGTTATAAATACTGATGAAGGTGATCCTTTGCGAGCAACAAACACAATTAAGAGAATAAAGCAGCAGACTCGGATTTACTGAGTCTGTTCATGAGAAGTAATGAAAGAAGCAACACCTTTCACGCCCACTAGCACCGGCTTAAGCGGTATTCTACTTCAAAGCCACCTATATGGGCTCGTTGGTCCAAAAGGACCAGTAAAATAACACTACTGATTCGTAGCATTATTCAAGTTGGTGGTTAGTCGATTCTTCAGACAACAGGAGTCATAGAGCTTCCTTTCAAGCTTTAAAAATTCGCATCTACCAACCCATGTATTTAAATCTAACTATTACAAGGACAATATAAGCAAATCTACCGAAAACAAATGTGTTTGGTTTATCTGTAATAATGTATTTAAAGAAACAGTGCATTGTTTTCATTTTCAACATACACAGCTGAATTAAGAAGTATAAGACAAGATCGGGACTTTTATGGTAGATTCTGCTGACATGGAAAGAGGCTAAATCGATTTTACAAATTCTTGGTCAAGATACACAGTCTACGCTAGTGAATTGCTATCGCCTTGCTTTGTTAAAATCAAGCAAAAACGCATGAATGGAGAAATTTGGAAATCGCCGAACACGATAAGTACAAACAATAAGTCTCGGTTTGATTGTTTATGAACGGTAGTGAAAAGTGCTTGCTACCGCTCACGCCCTCTAGCCCAGGGTTGAGCAGAACCGAAGATGGTATGCATATGACGGTGAACAAGGTGAGAGTGAGGTTTGGTGCACCCTAGAACCTGGTTTAAACCTCCAGCGGCTTTTTTTTTGCCACTGAGCGTTCCAAGGCGTCATATCTTGCCTTTTATTCATCTTTATAGTTGTTGTTTGTATCTCTCTGTGTTTGTGGTTGACTGTCGTTTGTTCAATAATTTGACGCGCATATGTTAATGCTTGTGGGTAGCGTAGCTTTTTAACTAGTGAAGTAGGGATACGTCAAAACTCTAAACGTGTTCTGACAACCAGTAAGCCTCCGTCTAATACATTAAAGAGGTATCTGGTCTGAGAGAAGTTAAAATGGATTTTAGACAGCAATTGTGTTTATTTAAGAGTTTAACGTGCAGGTAGCCTATAAAGCTGAGTTTTCAAACTAAATCCAATCATACGTATGCGTATATAACCATAGATAGTTCCAAGCCCAGTAATCGACGTCATCAGCAGGTGCACGAGACTCGGTTAATATTTACTTCTGCTAATACTTAGCGAATTGAGAGCAGAATCAAAGAAAGTTATTTTAGCGAGATGATTCTCAGCGTAGTTTTTTCATTTTTAACTTTCTTTGATTCTGCTCTCAATTCGCTAAGTATTAGCAGAAGTAAATATTAACCGAGTCTTTTTACCATTGATTGCGATACTTTAGGCACAATTATATCTTTATGGACTGAGAATTCGAGCTGAAATGCGTGTTTACTTACCGAGTCGAGACAAATCTTCGTTACGGATGATCATCTCGTGCACCTGCTGATGACGTCGATTACTGGGCTTGAGTTCAGTATAAGAATATTTCATGGGTATCCGGTGAAGATCGGGAAATTCCAACACGAAGTATAATTATTTTTTATCGAGGTTCCGATTAAAACAATTATACCGAGGGTTGGAATTTCCCTATCTAAACCGGATACCCATGATAGATTCTTTTCCTTGCATATCATTTACATTATGCGCATTTACGTCGCAAACTACTAATGTTTTTGCATGTTTATTTACACAATGACGTCATACAACTGTCATTGTTGATATCAGCGCACGATTTTATCTTTCCCATGTGTAAGATCGGGCTTTCTATCACCCATGTATGCAAGAATGTCCTGTCTTACCAAGAGATGTCTAACCGTAATGGTTAATACTATCATTTAGTCGCGGCCTGCCAAGACCGTATAATGCATATGTCTTACTTGCAGATAATTAGGCCAATTAAAGCGCCCACTAGCGAATAGCACAAGTTATTCGCGCGTTTTTTTAACGCGCAAAAAGTCGACGTTAGCGTGACGTCATGTTGTAAATAAACGTGCAACGTCAATTGTTGATGCCTTCTTTAAACGCTTTAACGTCACTTGCTGCTTCTCATTAGTTAAAAATAAGAAATCATTAAATTAACTTAAAAATATGTTTTTTGAAAGTCTCGTTGAATCTCTCAAAATCTCGCCAAAATCGCCCAAACCGTTGGGGCGATTTCAAACGTCCTATTTCCCCCGAAGCCCTGGTTCAGGATCCGTGTAGCATAGCGTAACAAAAAAATCAGAAGCTGGCCGGGTGACCGAGGCTAACTATCAATATGTTGAATTATTATACCTCACGTTTACACTCCTGTATAAATTGCCCATACCCTTAGCGTGAAGCAATTTTTATTATTACCTGATCTCCTATATAAATGCTATATCGTCATTTCTTGCTAATTCACTAAGGAAAAGACTGTTCCCGATGAAAACGAACTGTTACCGGGCTTTAGTTTCGACTGTTTCCCTCACGTGCTGGAATTTCGTTTGCGTGACGTCATGTTGCTTTTTTCACCATAGGTTCCCATTATAAAACACATTTTCATTTTCACTGTTTCGTACAGTAACATTAATCAGGTAATAAAACAGTTATCACATGTGTGTTTGGGGAACAGTCAAAACTGTTTTCCCTTGGTGTCGGGGAATGTCAGTGTGAACTGTTTCCCTCGGCCTTTCGGCCTCGGGGAAACAGTTCACACTGACATCCCCTCCACCTCGGGAAAACAGTTTTGACTGTTACCTGTATACTGTTCACCGGTAAACATTTTCGACTGTTACACGATTGTGACGTCACGGGAAGTATACAAATAGGTTTTGCGTTTTTCCTATAATGACACGCTTTGGCAACTGGAAATCGGTGGACGCTTATTAAAATACAGTTGAAGTTATGTCAATCGTAAGACGTTTGGTTTACCAAACGACAATAAAAATCAAAGTACCGAAGGTACTGAGAGCATGGAGAACTATGATTTGTGCATCCATGTAATGGAAGGTTTCTTTCCAATCACGCATGACATGAATGGACTGAAAATGCGTCAACTCTTCTTAATAATAATACATCATTGCATGTAATAATACATCAATGCATTGTTTAATGTATCTAGAAGTAAGGCGATTAAAACAAGATAAGGTAAGGTATATACAGGAATAAAGAAGGGAACAAAAGGAATGATTGGTTATAATAAAAACTAATCTCCGAAACGCTTCATCATATCTGAACCATATCTTCAAAGGTGTTAAAGTGTATCAAAAAACATCATATGTCATCACCTGTCAAAGTTTGAGTCATTAGAAATGAATATAGCGTCAAAGAGGTCAAGATAGCTCATTTTGCGAATTCAAGAGGACGTAATTCTTAAACCCTTTGACCAACATAGCTGAATTCAAATAGGAAACAACCTTGCATTTATATCAACCTACTATGCAAGTATGATTAAAATCAAATGAACACGAGTGTAGTCTGAAAGACAGCCATATCCCCCGCTGCACAAAGATTTATAATATACAAATTTAAACATGGAATGTCACTGTAAAAAGTGACAAATTCTCCCTGAAGTTTCCTTGTTCCAAAAAGTGTGACGTTCAACTAAAAGAACATATGTTTTACACACAACTTGTAGTAGAGACATACAGACTACACATACACAAAACATAACTTTGTGCTCATTTGATTTTAATCTCACAACTCGGAGTATCCCTGGTCTCGGGATACCGTTGTTATTTATTCTCAAAACTCGGAATACCACTGGTCTCGGAATACCGTTGTAGTTCATTCTCACAACTCGGAGTACCACTGTTCTCGAGATAATTTTGTGATTAAATCTCACAACTCAGAGTGAACATGATGTCCATACACAATTATTTCGTTGTTATATATTTTAACCATGTATGTGAGCATGATGTGAAGGCCTGGGCCTTTTGGCCTAATAGGTGGGCTACTGAGAATTTCACGATTCATATCCCTAATTGTAATTTGTATGTGGATTTTTTTTTAAGTCGACAAATCGTTTGTTGACAATAATCACCAAAGTCACGGTAAATTCCATTTACTACCTCAGGCCTAAGCAAGAAAGTGTTTTGTTTCCTGTCACCCAACCGAATCGCCGTTTTTACCTCCAACACAACAACTTTTTACCCCTTTCATTTTTTTTGTTGCCTTGTTTTGTTTTTAAACATATTTGTGTTTTGGCCTTAACAGAATATAATGCAATCAGTTTGGCATGTAATTTGAAAATTGTAATAATAGGTAACATATACATATTATATAAGTCTTAAAGGGAGTACATCAGGCTTTCCATGGGGGTCTAGGAGTCCGATTTTAAATTGACAAATATTAATATTTTTTATTCTACATGACCAAAACATAATGAGCCTACAAAATATTTTATTTGCAAAGAAATTCATTTTGCACAGTAATACGTGCTATCCTAGGTGACGCACCAGGGTTAATTTCAGCATATTACGTGCGATTCCACCCTAGCTATATGGTGTTCTGAAACTTTAGACATTAACAAAATGGTTCTAGCGTCACATTTTGATTGATAGTGTTTTATATCGTGAACTGGTACACTTTTATAATTTAAGATGTTTCTAGAAAAATCCTGATGTACCCCTTATAAGACCATTGGGCATGAATTAAACAAAATTTCTTACATACAAAAAAATATAATTAGAATAACAAAATTGGGTCCTGCTCAGATTCGAACTCATCCCGCTCACTTAATATAATTTTTTGGGACTGCCGCTCCCCCGACTGAGCTAACAATCCTTTACATATTTTCATGAACTAAAATGGGGCTTATTCTCAAACCGGAGTGTCCGAATAGACCCGAAGTCTAACAATAGTCACTCGGGATCAAATGACGTCATATATACCCAGTCAGATCTTGTTGATGTGCATTCGGTCTCGCCGACACGATTGGCACAAGTATTCAGGATTATTTTACTACCGAATCAGTCATTTTAACTTCATAGCAAGGGAGATAAAAACTTAAGAATATTACAGAGCGTACTACAAAGTAAGCTAACAATCTTATTCCGGAGAATGGGCAGCAACAACTTTTTACAAAGGATAGCAGCTTATGCGATAACCATTACTGACCAAACCTATTTAATATTATATGAAGACTATAAAGGCCATGTATATTTCTTAAATATATAAATCCACGAAAGATTGAAGGTATGCGTTTGATGGTGTTGCAAGAGAAATAAATTATAGAATTAACTGGTCATTCTCGATACACTATCCTAGGAGAACAATACAGCGTATGAATACATGTTACGCAAGATCACGTGATGATCACGTGATAATGATGATTGATCTATTTATAGAACGCACAGCAAAACGATGGAACAATAGATGGAAGCTACATAAACAATATATAACTTAAACAATGTATCCAGGAAATTATTTGAAATTTCTAAATGACATTACCTTATTTGTATCCGCACTAGAAAAGAAGAAACACCTGTTAAAATATGGGTCTTCTTTTTCAGGCAATATGCGTCGATTCATCAGTAAGGCTGTAGTTAGGATTCGTGAAAAAAACATGGTAACTAAAGCTTGGTGAACTAGTTCACCATGCTAAAAACGTGGCGAGCAGATTTGTTACTTTAAATCAAAACTGGTATAAAAATATAAATGAAAAAAAAAAAAAAATGCGATTTTTTCCCCCTCGTATATTTAAATTTTAATCAAAACATTTGTTCGGTATAGTAAAATAAATATTGCATCCCACAGTGAGGGTGACAGTGGATATTGTCAACCTTCGCCTCGTTGACATTATTTTCCTCAGGTTGACAATATCCACTGTCACCCTCACTGGGATGCAATATTTTCCTCAGGTTGACAATATCCACTGTCACCCACACTGGGATGCAATATTTATATACTGTTGTTTAGCGGCTCATCAACACATTGTTTATATTATTTCGAGCCCTACTTGTACTATCGAATAGGTTCTTTATGTACTATCGAATAGGTTCTTTATGTACTATCGAATAGGTTCTTTAACGTGCTCGAGGGGTTGACTCCGATAAACGGGACAGCCTCATCTGGCCGACGTTGCTCAGAAATGTTCTTTCCCAAGGACACACTGTAGTAGCCCAGTGGCGCCAGTGAGGTTTCAACCCGTGATCTCCTGGATTCAGAGTCGACGTGCTATCCACTGTGCCACCGAGGCCACCACTATCAATCGAGCTGTTCCGTATAACCTGGTGGCACACTAGCCAGGTGTGGCCATAATACAACTATGCAAAACATAGATATAAAAATCGAACAGGAAAAGTAGCATTCAAGGACGAAAGTCAACCATAAACACACATAAATACAGAAGCAAAGAACAACTTTAAAGACGAATAAAAGGCAAGATACGACATCACACACACAAAAGGGTTGACAATAGGGCTACAGCCTGGGAACGTTCAGTGGCAAAAATGCCGCTTGGGTTTGAACAATGTTCTAGGGTGCACCAAACCTCGCTCATCCCAGTAAACGGGACAGTGTAAATACAGATATCCACGCCAGGTAATACTTTCTAACAAACAATTCAACATTAATAGGCAATATAAGTAAAACACATCAATAATCATGTATGTATAATATTTAAAAAAAAGTCTAGAAATCCACAAATTAAGTACTCAATGACTTGGCAGAAGCCAGAGTAACAAGAGAACATACCGTTAAGAGTACGACAAGGCAATATTAAAGACAACCATCAAACACTACCGTCCTATAAGGATTTAGGTATACGTCATCATAGGGTCAACAATCTTTTTCGGTCATCGCACAATCAAAGAGGAAAGCATAGATAGTGGCGAACTTTTTTAACATAAAGGTACAATGTTTTATTTTTCACTAGCCCCCGTAGGGTTCCCGAAAAAGAGTAGGGCCACTATTGTCCAGGCTGAATCATTGTTTCATTTTCTTCATATTCATTAAATGTCTTCATCATTATCCCTGTATTGTTTCTGGTGCTACTTAATGTCTTCATCACCATCCATGCATTGTTTCTGGTGCTACTTAATGTCTTCATCACCATCCATGCATTGTTTCCTGTGCTACTTGAGTGATGGCAGAAAACAATAATCGTGACTCCAGCGGCAAATGAAGTGTTTACAACAGAATTGGCAGCAACTCTGCAGTTTTGCAAATGAGAACGTTATAGGCCCATTCTGCCTATTTTTATTTCCGTGCATATGGTGGGTGGGCATTGACTTTTAATTCCTTATGGTGCCATATAACCTGTTTGTGTGCCATAAATCCCAATTCACCTCATGCAGTACTCACAAAGTTGTTTCTTCTGTTGCAGGATGGACACGAGGAAACAGACGTCTTATATTTCTCCGAAATTCGCTGCCAGAATAGCACATCAGTATCGACTTGATTTTAGTCTTGACAGTTTTAATTTTCACAGCGTAGATTACTGGATTGCCAACTGTATGTATGAAGATTAGTGACGAGCAGTACGCCAAAACTGTTCCCTTTTCGTTGTCCGTGTAGCTTGACGGGAAACCACCAACAAGATGCAGAAATATGCATGAAGCTGTAATACATTAAAACATATATATTGAATATAACCAGGAAATGTAACATTCACTGAACACAGTCAATCAAAAACACGCATGCAAAACAACTACAATTACAAGGCAAAAGCAAAGTTAAATTTGAAAAATGGGAAAATGAATGGTTAATCCAGATAAATGTGAAATAATGTGCATATTACGAAAACGAAAATAATATATCCCTGCCAACTACATGGGTATACATTAAAATCTACGGACAATGCTAAATTCTTAGGCGTGACAATAAACAAAAACGTAGAATGGTCCACATACACTGTTAATATTACCAACAAAGCAAACAACAAACAAGACTTTGTAGAAAGAAACATCAAATCGGAAAGTCAAAGAAAGAGGCTATACAATTGATGTTAGACCCCCAAGTCGAATACTGTTCTTCCATATGACACCCGCGGCAGAAGGACCTAATCCAGAAAATGGAGATGATACAAACGTCAAAGAGAGCTCTAGTCTTGACATGTTATAATGTAGGCTCCCTCCCCCGTACCCCGTACCCCCCATTTCCCCATTAGTACCAGAGCGTTTTTATGTTTGTATGTTTTCAATCCAGTACATTTGAAAAGTCTAACTGTTCCCTGACTAGCGCCTCCCTATGTTCTTCAACACGAAGGATTCGAGTATCCCGCCGTAGGTAGAATAGTATAATAGTAGTCTAACATGTTCGAAATTGAATATACGAATACTATGCTATACATTCCATAACATTTATGTTATTATAGACGAGTGCAAGACAAGTTCAGGACTGCAACACTTGTTTCCGTCTGAGGTCACCCGTCCTCTTTTTAACTTTTAGTAATGATTGTGTATAAAGTATCGCCTTTATCTTAGCGATTTAAATGTAAAATACCGCATACTCAGTTATTCACGGTTAATCTATTTCCCCACTTTTTGTTAATTTTTCGTCACAAAACAGTCTATTTTCCTTCTCGGTCTCAAATATATCAGTTTGATCATCAGTTACTGTGTGGACACAAATCATGAAAGTTTATTGATAAAAATGGACTCTTAATTTCAGATTTGAGGAGGAAACGTGTCCGCATCAATAACTGGAGATTGTTAAAAAATGTATCTGAATTTCTACTCGTCCTGCATCAATAAGCACTCGCGGACGAGTGGACTTTTCCTGGCCTGGCCGGTTCAAGGTGATGGTCACTGTTATTAAAAATAAAAAAAAACGTCGACTTTTATATATATATAAAGTTTAATGTTAATTTATTTCTTATAAAACGCTAAATGTAATTATCGTAGAACGAGTGACTCAGAAACAAATGTTCCTGCCCTGATTTACTTAGTGACCCCAAATACACTCCCAAGCTTGCTTTTTTATATAAGCTGCCTATTTAAAAGTTGTATGCCAATATATCATTCCTAAGTGAAGTTACTGAATGGAAACCGTTTTTCTATGTTTAGCACCAGTGACCTTGACTTTGAATCCAATTACCCCAAATGCAATCCCAAGCTTCCTGTTCATATAAGCTACCTATCCATAAAGCTTCGGAAATGCCTCAACCATTTATTCCAAAAATAATCTCGGAAAGGAATAGATACCATCTTGGGTACTACTTTTCGGTCACGTGGGTTCAGTCACGTGGAAAAATAATGGCGGCGCCCGTTGAACCATCATGCTGCGCCATTTTTATTTACAAATGTACATTACGCAATTACTTACAAAATATTTTTATATTTGACATGTTTAACTAGTTTAACTTAAACTGACTATAAAATGAGGACATTTCAAAAGAGTATAATATAATATAAATATGTTTAAAATCAATCCATTTCCGGGTCTATATTACACGGTACTTCTTTGGAAATACCTACGGACAGTATTTATGATGATCTACGGAAATGAGCGAGTTTGTACGATTGGTGTTTGTGTATGATTTGCGTTGCATGTTTGTTATTTACAATAAAGATGAAGGTATCACTACTTCTATGTAAATAAACTATATATGGAGCAATCGGCTAAATGACATTGCAAAACTTTGAAAATATGCTGGCGGGAATCTGACGTGCGTCATTGTAGTATGTCGTAACAATATGGTGACCTTCGATATTTATTCGATATTTATTCGAGTAATGCTTCGAAGAAGTGTTTTGGGATGTTGCGAATGAGAGTATAACATAACGATATCAATGGTTTAGCTTATTAAAGTAACATTTATTAAATTACCTCCTTATTAAGCCAACAAGTGCACATTGATATGGTATAGTATTTTTATACCAAATGCATCAATAAACAAATTAAGCTAAGTATGCGATTTTCTTTTATAGCACTATATTGAAATTCGTGTACAGGGGACAAGATAAAAGTAAAACGGTAGCGTTTGATGCTTGTCTTAAATCTAGTACTGTCTTATCCATAACTGTTTGTTCTCGTGTTGCTGCTCTGGCTTCTGCCAAGTCAATGAGTACTTACTTTGTGGTTTTCTAGGCTATTGTTTTGTTTTTATTATATATATATATGATCATTTATGTGTTTGTCGTTTTACGTGTTTTGGGGGTTTACAGTGTTCTGTGAAAGCTGCATTATATACCTATTTTACTTATAATGTATATTAACTCTGCCTTGTTTGTTAGAGAATATAACATGGCAAGGATGTCTTTATTTACACTATTTATTTACATTGTTCCTTTTATTGGGATAACAATATGGTAAGAGAGAGGTTGGTGCACCCTACAACCTTTAAACCTCCTCCCCCAAAGCATAGTTGTCAGTAAACATTATTGACCTTTAAACTCCCAGCGGCCACGTTTGCCACTGACCGTTCCAGTGCGGTAACCCTATCGTCAACTATTTTATGTTTGGGATATCATATCTTGCTTTTATTCATCTTTGTACTTGATTGTTTCTGTGCGTATTTGTGGTTGACTGTGGTCCTTGAATGGTACATTTTATATCTATTTTTATATTTATAAAACTCAATGGGCGAAGGCCATATTTTACAACATGTATTTCTTCAAGGAAAAATAAACATGAATACAGACTGTTTTGTGCAGAAAGGTTAACTTTACCTTTGCTAAGTATGCCTTAAGATGATTTGTACAATAGCTTCAACTGACTACAAAGGCTCCACAGAAAGTAATATGGCCTGGACAAACGACCTTTACTTTAGATTGGTATAAAACATGTTCTGAATATTCAGAAGTTAAGAGACAACGTATAGCCGTCAGTAAACATTCTTGACCTTAAAAAAACACTACACGAATGTTATAGTACATGCAATATAATACTGAAGAAATCTTACCCATCGGTGTCCAGCAGCAGCAATAAAACATAACAAGTATTAAAACTGTTTTAGTTGGTCCCCACCATATTGCATGACTTTCAGCTAAGTGTAAGACGCGTCTACTCTGTCGCCATGCTACAGCGAGTATACTAAAGTAACAAAACAGTGCAAATGCACATGCTGACATACCAATACATATCAAAAGTTTCAGGAAATCGTCTGACATTACGCCAAAGAAACTGCAATACGCAATGCCATGTTGAGGAGGTTTCCGCCATGCTGCGATCGGTACTATACTTAATGCTCCTGCGGCAATCCAAACACACCGACTGTACTGTTTTAATATTTTCTCTGTAATAACATTAACATACTGGTATGGAAACACAATTCTAAAATAACGATCAAATGTTAAACCCAGTATGTGTAACACCGTATTTATGTACATCCCAACACTCAGTCCACATCGAAACGCACACTCGTAGTAATTCTTGTAGTGAATCAGATTGTACAGTACCGTATATATGCAAACAATGTCATTAAGCAGATCCCCACAAGCTAGATTTGAAATCAGATGTCTCGAAATCTCCGTTAGTGTGGAGGCGTTTTCTTTTAACGCGTATATGGCAAATATATTAAAAATAATACCAACGCAAGCCACCACAAATAGAGAAATCTGCACTATGAAATAACCCCATGTTATACCATAACCGCTGAGGCTTGTGTATATAACACCAGAAATATCAACATTTTCCGTAGCATTAGTTATGTTCTTAAACATTCCTATAGTTCGTTGAAGTTGAAATTCTGTATAAAACTGTGAAAGAAAATCACTTCATTATAATTCACTTTAGAGTGCCATATTCCATGATAATTATAAAATTAGGTCGATTAAAAACCGATCAAAGAATGTCAATGTCATCACCACAAATGCATCTCAAGTGGTTCAATTGTTGAGAAATTTATCTAAATAGTTTCCTCTTATTAGATCCAGTGAAACTGCAACATTGTCACGAACGTTGTAACATGCATGGTCTACACGTGGTGTCATTCTGCTAAATCCTTAGGTTACTTTTAAGCCGTAGCTTCGATAACATTGTAAAATAGTTCTTGATATTATATTACCAATACATCTCATGTCACTTCGTAACGTCATTCCTAAAGCCATACCACAAAGGTAGGCGGGTAGTGCCAACTGTTATTCTTGTTAAAAGACCACAATAAATACCAATACGGACACGGTAAAGCAATACGTATCACATAACATGGCTTCTGGGAGTGTATATTTAAAGCCAAGACTTATTTCTTATAATACACCATTTTATTACAGATACAAATGAGGACCGAATCACTGGGTTTGTGTACAGTAAAACATGGAATCCCAATTGTTTGCATGGTTTATCATAAAATACGTTCAGACACCTTTTATATATATCCTTATTTGAAAACTTACTTTATAAAAAAAACATGTTAGTTACGTTAAATCTTAAAGTGTCGCATTATTTGCAGGGCGAACGCGTTACAGCCGCAAAACGTAGCCGACGTCATGAAAACAAAAACAAGAGTTGCGCGCAACATTGGTGTCTCGCCTTAAGTGACGTGTCCAAAAAACATGTTTCAAATGACCTTCATCTTGATATGCAACATCAAGTACCTTTGTCTGCATTCAAAAGGGTAGTGTTCATAGTTTCCATAAAAGAAGCTAAATATAAAAGTTAATTTCATACTGAAAATACTGAAAATGCTGGGGAAAAAAAGGTTTGCTCTCACAAATTGACATTTAAATTTAAGCATGTATATCATGTTTTATCATGAACATGTCATCACAAATTAATGCTGGTAGCCGCTTGTGATGCATGAAATAGTTTTAAAGGCCAGGTTTGAGTATAAAACTCAAACATGGCCATTTTTCAAATCTTTATTCTATCAGAGAGGTTCAATCACGAATTTCTAAATCATATTTAGCATTTTTATAGCATTTGTAAACTCAAAATTTGGCATGTAATTACATTAAACATTACTCTGTACATATATAACAAAACAATTTATCATGTATTTATTTTCTATACAGAACAGAACAGAACAGAACAAACTTTTATTCAGACTTAAACTATACAGTTTCTCGTCTACAACATGTTTACAATATATAAATATAGTCAGAAAAATAATAAACAATGTAAATATACAATTTACACAAATAGGTAAACAAAAGTACACAGAGGACGGTCCTTCTTTAATTTTGGACCGTGTTACTTCTTACTTTAAAAGCATTAAATATATAATGTGACAAATTATTTACTAGTTTACTATCTTGCGATTGCAAAAGTTCAATAAATTTGAAAACAGATGGATTCCTTCTAAAATAACGTTGCACATATCGTTTTCGTAATTCATTATATTTATTACAAATTAAAACAAAATGATACTCGTCTTCAATATCACCAGAGGTACAAAACTGATACTTTCTTTCGTTTCTCTCAATTCTATTCGGTCCATATCTTCCTGTCTCAATTCTCAGCCTGTGTGATGAGAGGCGTAGTTGTGTTATGACACATCGATATTTTCGGTATTTAGAAATATCTAAATATGTTTCATAAACGAAGTTTACTTTCACGTTTTTATAAAATAGTAAAACATTATTTTCAGCAATATCCGATTTCCATTTCTGAATAAAATTGTCTATTAGCCGTACTTTTAATTCTTTGCAAAAGTATTTCGGGTTTACACTCGCTGGATTCTCCCATACATATCCATACCCGTGACTATACAGCAAAGACTTAATATTAGCGGTCCAATTTATTTTATTTGTTAGACAATCACTTAGTGAAACGGCATACGCAGTTTTTAAAACACAATTGTTGGTGTATAACAGTTTAAACCAATATTGTATAATCCTACAAAATCTATATATATATAACGGGTATCTAGCCAATTCGCCATAAACACCTGCGTTGCTGGTTGATAGTTTCACATTTAGCACCTTTTTGCAAAACTTTAAGTGTATTCTCTCCAACTGTTTTGATTTGGTGTTCTATACAAAACACTTTTGAACTGAATCAAAATAGATGTTCTTTAACGGCTCATCAACACATTATAGGTTAGTCACAGCCACCCCAGGGAGAGGGGAAGGATACATGGGAATCCTGGAACCTACCGTACTCTTACTATCAAATATATTCCTAAAGTTCTTTAATGTTCTTTGAGGATAGAATCCAATACATGGGACTGCATGTATAACAACATAATTATTTTGTGTTTTATAAGCTGAAAGTAACAGTGTCCCTTTAAATAGAAGAAATCTTTTAGAAAACTTGGTTGTTGTGTAATGTTTGTCAACATTAAACATTTTAAGTGCTAAATCTTTGAATAGAAAATTGTCTTTATTGTCATTGTCACTGAATCATTATTGTTACTAAAATCTTCCCTTTTTTTTAATAAATGAGTTTAACTAGAGATGTTTGGTTTCTAATTCACATGGAAATGTACATCAAATAGGTTCTTTTAGTTGCCATGTAATTGCTGCAATTAATTGTTTGGTTTAAACATATTTATTTACAGAAACTTTACACATTTTGAATATATATAACAATGAAAAGTGCAGGTGTTACATTTTAATCGCACAGCTTATCAGTGGCTGTCAAGTGAAAAGTGTATCTGTTCTGTATAATTGTTTCAATTACCAGCTTGTCGGCTTCCATTGTTTTTTAATCTAAGCATATCAAAAAATGTCAGTGCATATTATAATTAATGTAATGTTCTCTGTATGGGTCATTTCAGTGGCTGGAAGTTATTAAAATAACAAGATTTATGTCCAGTGAGTTTAGATATTTAATCTGTACTTCACAATGTTATATTGTTAAATGTAATAAAATTTGGAGATGGTATATGTATTGTGAAATTTGGAGAGGGTACATGTATTTAAGAGACCACTGACCTTGACACAGGTTAAGTTTGAGGCTGAAAGTTATTTGAATAACAATGACCAGTGATGTTATATATCAAATTTGAACCCTCTACTCTATAGGACAAAAAAGTAAAATAATTGAACGCACATTTTAACACAGTTTTTGAAGACGGTACATGTATTTAAGTGGCATTGACTCCGACCCATGGTCAGTTGGAGAGCTGGAAGTTATTGGCATTAAGACGCACAATAAGGTGGTTATATATGAAATTTGAACACTCTGCTTCAAAGAGCAAAAAAGTTATAAGAATTTAACGCACTTTAACACATTTTTTTTGGGAGACGGTACATGTATTTAAGAGGCAACTGACCTTGATACAGGGTCAGTTGGAGGATGGAACGTATTGTAAACAGAACAACAATAACCTGTGATGTTCTTTTTGTTTTGTTCTTTGTTCTATTGGTGGGGGGAGGGTTCAAAACTGTTTCGACATGCTTTCTTAAGATTGTAAGGACAATTGCATAGGACAATTGTTCACGTGTAAGGAATGCGTGTGCATTAGCATTACAATTCAAATAAACTGTTCACTTCTACCGTGTGCAATATCGCGTTACAAAAGTGATAAACTCAAAGAAACTATTCATTACTTCATTACTATCGGCAGTTATGAAACTCATTACAGAGCCGGAAGGCAACCGAATGATAAAAATTGCGGTAATTATCAACATCAAGGACACAATTACTGTTTTTGTATATAAAATGTGAACACTCTACTCCAAAGGACTACAAAGTTATAAGAACTTTAACGCAAACCTTAACCAAAACCTTAACAAAAATCTTAACCAAAATCTTAACGCTAACATATTGCATTATAACTTTCTTGTCCTTGAGAGTAGAATGTTCAAATGTTATATATAATCTCCTGGTCATTGTCTCTCCTCATGCTAATAACTTTCTCCAACTGACCCTGGTTCGGAGTCAAGGTCACTTAAATACATGTACCGTCAATATTTGCATTAAAATGTGCGTGACGGTACATGTATTTAAGTGACATTCACTCGGACCCACGGTCATTTGGAGGGTTGAAGTTATTGGCATTAAGACGGACAGTGACCAGGAGGTCATATATGGAATTTCAACATTATACTCGTAAGGACAAAAAAGTTATAATACAATATGTTGACGACGTCGAGCCCGCCGACATTAGCGGCGCCTATGTCTTTTTTCAAAAGGAAAAAAACGACGTCATGATTTCTTTTACAAATTGCCGCCGTAAACAAGGTGAATTGACAACATTAAAGTGGAACTATCACGTCGTATGTGTGATATGTGATAAATAGAATCTTACATTCGTGACTGCGTATAATTAATTTTAATAAATCGTTGGATAAAAAGATAGGATACTTGGCAGAGCCTCGTATCCTATCATTTTATCCAACTCGTTTCTTAAAATCAATAATACACAGTCACGAATGTAAGATCCTCTATATAACTAATATTGCTTTCGTTTGAATCCTTTTACAAGCTTTTTTTCAAGTATATATGCATTTTTTAAACTTTTGAGAATTTTAAAATTAAAGTGTTTATGTTGTTGTTGTTGTTTTTCTACTTCTTCTTCTTCTTCTTCTTCTTCTTCTTCTTCTTCTTCCTTCTTCTTCTTCTTCTTCTTCTTCTTCTTCTTCTTCTTCTTTTTGTTGTTGGTTTTATAAAAGAAACGAAGTTAATTAATTTCGTGTCTAATTCACTTTATCATTTCAATTTACATCCTGTGAGGAAGTGTCGATTCTTACGGGTGTCAATAAGTATTACAGTACTGGTTCTACGCAGGAATAAGTGTGTGCCTTCACCACTAAGAATCTAGCGTCATACATAACCTAAAATGCGTTTTTGTTAATATAGTTTGAATGCTTTTTTTTTGGCTTACATTTAAATCCATGCTCAATATATATAGGATTATCACAAATAAAGACATTTTTGCAATGCATTGCCTCCGTAACCAAAGATGAGAACTCGCACCCTTCTTATTTGTAAACTCTACAAAGTGAGAACGGGGTGTTTTTTTTTGAAATAGAGTTAAATAACTAAAATACTTGATGCGGCGTATCTTTAGCCCAGTACATTATTTATTTAACAGTGACTGACTTTTCCCTCTTTTGGTGACAAACATGAAATAGGAGATCTTACCCATAGAGATTAAGTACTGACAAATGTTACGAATTCCTAGCCGCTTCCAGTTCGGTATAATTCATTTTAGGTCTATCTTTCATTTTGGGACTTTCCTTCAGCTTAAGTTTTCATATTTCTTCACCTAATATTTCCTGCTCGACTTTAATATCTACTTTTGCATATTTAAAGTCATTGACAAATGTCATCTTTCAATGACATGAAATTAAGGTCACAGAATGGGTTCGTTCTAATATTGCATGTATATAACCATTGACGATTTCCCACTACGACGTGTTTTTTTTAAGTTAAACAAACGTTTGGTTTAAATTCAAGCGTTGAAGACGACCAAGTCTAGATCATACGATTCCATGCATTTATCGAGAGGTTGCGAATTGAATGAGATAGACTGGAATCCGACTGTTATAATACTCAAAAGATACCATATTCGGCATAAATTGTTTGTATACCATTTGACTGGGTCGCTATTTGTAACATATGCGTGCTGCATAAAACACAGTCATTTACCCATGGGCAGTTCACGTATTTTCTTTCCAGATACATTCTACCCATTTTTACCATCAGTTCTTCCTAATTTATATTCAATGCATGTCTTGTTATGCCTCACATATTCACCGATTAACACGACACATGCTAGCATGGCACATCAGCAGAGAAATACGTCTCGCTGTGTTGATTCGAGTCTATCTATGCTCATTTGTTTGTTGTTGTTGTTTTTATTTTGTTTTTTTGTTTGTTGTTGTTTTTGTTTTGTTGGGGTTTTTTGTTTTTGTTTTTTTTGTGTTTTGTTTGTTTCTTTTTGTTTTGTTCTTTGTGGTGTGTTTTTTTTTCAAAACTTTTTCGACATGCTTTCTTAAGATTTTAGGGCAAAACACTTTGTTTTTGCTAAGGACAATTGTTCACGTGTAAGGAATACGTATGCATTAGCATTACAACTCCAATAACTGTTCACTTCTACCGTGTGCAAAATCGCGTTACAAAAGTGATTAACTCAAAGAAACTATTCATTACTTCCTTACTATCGGCAGTTATGAAACCCATTACAGAGCCGGAAGGCAACCGAATGATAACAGTTGCGGTAATTATTTTTAAAAGGTTTATGTTGAAGCGTGGAATCTTCCTGTTCTATGACAGCGTTTTGTCACAGTTGGGTTTGCTTTTGATATGGAAGCAAACAACTACTTCAGACGCAGTTAAAAAAACAAAACCGAGATTTCGAAGCGGAATTAACGTCGGACGTGGTTTAAAGAATCATTACATGAAAAGGTGACTTAGTAAAAGTAACTAAAAATCTTATCCAGCACAAACGTTTTGTACAACAGTGAGCCAGTATAAAAACATGTATTTGCGGATTTGCTTTTAAAGAATTGTACAGGGGTACATGTCGAAGGGCTATTATTAGTTTTTACACAGAGGTACCATCTATCATGTGCATATGCGAAATAAAGTTGAATAAATAGTTTAAGGGTTGTCATTCACCTAAGAACAAGACACCAGGTATTTAAAGGGAAATATTAAAGTGTATGCAAACGCCGTACCTAGAGATGGTGTCACTTCTGGTCGCAAGAAGATCAATTCAGCTTCAACGAATGTATATAATTCTCATGAATCGTATGTATATATGCATGGTGTTTAAGGTCGCTTTTAAATTTCTTTCAGTCATAAGACGACGGTGTCTTCTTGGAGCAGTGAGCTCTATGCTCAACTGTATAGTGATGCCACGCTGGAATAACACACGACCTGATATCTCACCCAGCCACACGCTGAAATACCGTAGACACATGACCTGATATCTCACCCAGCCACACGCTGGAATACCGTAGACACATGATCTGATATCTCACCCAGCCACACGCTGGAATACCGTAGACACATGACCTGATATCTCACCCAGCCACACGCTGGAATACCGTAGACACATGACCTGATATCTCACCCAGCCACACGCTGGAATACCGTAGACACATGACTTGATATCTCACCCCGTCACACGCTTGAATACCGTAGACACATGACCTGATATCTCACCCAGTCACACGCTGGAATACCGTAGACACATGACCTGATATCTCACCCAGCCACACGCTGGAATACAGAAGACACATGACCTGATATCTCACCCAGCCACACGCTGGAATACCGTAGACACATAACCTGACATATCACCCCGTCACACGCTGGAATACCGTAGACAGATGACCTGATATATCACCCCGTCACACGCTTCACACGCTGGAATACCGTAGACACATGACCTGATATCTCACCCAGACACACGCTGGAATACCGTAGACACGTGACCTGAGATATCACAGTCACACGCTGGAATACCGTAGACACATGACCTGATATCTCACCCAGTCACACGCTGGAATACCGTAGACACATGACCTGATATCTCATCCAGCCACACGCTGGAATACCGTAGACACATGACCTGATATCTCACCCAGCCACACGCTGGAATACCGTAGACACATGACCTGATATCTCACCCAGCCACACGCTGGAATACCGTAGACACATGATCTGATATCTCACCCAGCCACACGCTGGAATACAGAAGACACATGACCTGATATCTCACCCAGCCACACGCTGGAATACCGTAGACACGTGACCTGAGATATCACAGTCACACGCTGGAATACCGTAGACACATGACCTGATATCTCACCCATTCACACGCTGAAATACCGTAGACACATGACCTGATAGCTCACCCAGTCACACGGTGAAATACCGTAGACACATGACCTGATATCTCACCCAGCCACACGCTGGAATACCGTAGACACATGACCTGATATCTCACCCAGTCACACGCTGGAATACCGTAGACACATGACCTGATATCTCACCCAGTCACACGCTGGAATACCGTGGACACATGACCTGATATCTCACCTTGTCACACGCTGGAATACCGTAGACACATGACCTGATATCTCACCCCGACACACGCTGGACTACCCTAGACACATGACCTGATATCTCACCCAGTCACATTATACTGACACGGAAAGTCCAGTCCTAGAGCAACCCTTTATAGATTTAGGGGGGGGTGGGGGGGGGGGGGGGGGGGGGGGGGCTACTAGTGCCGTTTTCAAGAAGTCTTTGGTATGACCTGGTCGAAATCTTGAAGTGTCAAACATCTCATAATAAAATAATTGATTAAAAATTAATTGCAAATATACGCTTATATCCTACAAAACAGAGCATGTATTAACAGTGTGTAACCTACTACAGAGAGCGGTTTTCTGTATTATGTATATAAATCAGGGATTATAAAGTAGTATTCTAACATACCATTCTGAAGTAACTGAATTGAATTAGATTTTATAGACGCACCAATAGCCAAGGTCATATGACGACTTTCCACTGGTGGAGGAAAATCCCAAATACCCCTTGCGTGCAACTTTTGTGTATTCTCTTGTTGCTTTTGCTTTCTGGACGTTTGTTTTTATGCCCCCAAAGGGAAGCATATAGTAGTCGTCCGTCGGTTCGCTCGTACATTCGTGTCCGGTAAATAACTCTGACAATAATGGATGGATTTTCAAATAACTTTGCACAATTGCTCAGACAACAAGACGACGTGTCCCGCGCAAATGTCATGTCCGTGGCTCCAAGGTCAAGGTCACATTAAGACGTCACAGTTCAAAAAGAAGTACTTTGGCGTCCGGCAAATAACTCTGACATTCATACAAGGATTTTCAAGTAACCTGGCACAAATGTTCACCACAATAAGAGAATGTATCAAGTTTAAAAAGGAGTAATTTTGTGTCCGGTAAATTACTGTGACATTCGTGGAGAGATTTTCAAATAACCTGCCACAAATGTTCACCACTACCCGATGACGTGTCACGCGTAAAATCCATGTCAGTAGCTTCAAGGTCAAGGTCACACTTGGAGGTCAAAGGTCAAAAAAAAATTATTTTTTGTCCATAGTTCATGTCCGGTAAATAATTCTGACGGAGGGATTTTCTAATAACTTGGCAGAAATGTTCACAACAACAAGACTATATGTCT
This sequence comes from Cyrtodaria siliqua, assembly GCA_037043455.1. Classification (NCBI taxonomy): domain Eukaryota; kingdom Metazoa; phylum Mollusca; class Bivalvia; order Adapedonta; family Hiatellidae; genus Cyrtodaria; species Cyrtodaria siliqua. The sequence goes on from JAWPHD010005234.1 coordinate 94,107, forward strand.
TGAGTAATATATATCCAGGTCAATAGCTTCAAGGTCAAGGTCAGACTTAGAGGTCAGAAGATGTCACAGGTCCCTGTATTTGAATGAAGTTATGTAAGTCGTTTCCGGTCTATAACTTTGTCATCCGTTGATTTTTATATAACCTTGCAGAAATGTTCACCAGAACAAGATATGTCGTGCGCAAAACCCAGGTCCGTATCTTCAAGGTAAAGGTCATACTTAGAGGTCATGAGATGCCTTATGAACCTGTATTTGAATGAAGTCATATTGGTTGTGTTCGGTGTGTAACTTTGTCATCGGTCACCTTTCAAATGCTGATCTTTTACCTGATCTTACCATTATTTTCATGAGTATTTATAAACATGGTTCAAACGTATGATGTCGTCACATTTTGGGCTGTGTGCATAAACATATCGTTCATATTATATTCACAAACCACTTCGAGGGTTATTGTCACTTACAGTGACATTTCTGGTTATATTCATGTATTCATAGTCAGCTTTTTGTTTTAATTGTATTCATTATTAATATTGCCTAGTTTGATACGGGACTGACAATGATTTTTACCTCGACTATTCGAAGAATAAGAGAGGATATGTAATCACCCCCGGCGTCGGCGTCCCACATCAAGGTTTGCGTGTAAGCTGTGTTTATAAGTCTATATTTCTTACATTTCTTATCCTAGCACAACCAAATTTAACATAGAACTTCACTTCAATCAACTATGTTCTACAGAACATAGAACTTCACCTCAATCAACTATATTCTTCAGAACATGGAACTTCACCTCAATCAACTATGTTCTACAGAACATATAACTTCACCTCAATCAACTATGATCTACAGAAAATGGATCTTCACCTCAATCAACTATGTCCTACAGAACATGGAACTTCACCTCAATCAACTATGTCGTACAGAACATGGAACTTCACCTCAATCAACTATATTTTACGGAACATGGAACTTCACCTCAATCAACTATGATCTACAGAAAATGGATCTTCACCTCAATCAACTATGTTCTACAGAACATGGAACTTCACCTCAATCAACTATGTTCTACAGAACATGGAACTTCACCTCAATTAACTTTGTCCTACAGAACATGGAACTTCACCTCAATCAACTATGTCCTGCAGAACCTGGAACTTCACCTCAATCAACTATGTCCTACAGAACATGGAACTTCGCCTCAATCAACTATGTTCTACAGAACATGGAACGTCACCTCAATTAACTATGTCCTACAGAACATGGAACTTCACCTCAATCAACTATGTCCTACAGAACAGGAACTTCACCTCAATCAAACATGTTCAACAGAACATAGAACTTCACTTCAATCAACTATGTTCTACAGAACATATAACTTCACCTCAATCAACTATATTCTTCAGAACATGGAACTTCACCTCAATCAACTATGTTCTACAGAACATATAACTTCACCTCAATCAACTATGATCTACAGAAAATGGATCTTCACCTCAATCAACTATGTTCTATAGAACATGGAACTTCACCTCAATCAACTATGTTCTACAGAACATGGAACTCCATCTCAATTGACTATGTCCTACAGAACATGGAACTTCAACTCAATTAATTATGTCCTACAGAACATGGAACTTCACCTCAATCAACTATGTCCTACAGAACATGGAACTTCACCTCAATCAACTATGTCGTACAGAACTTGGAACTTCACCTCAATCAACTATGTTCTACAGAACATAGAACTTCACCTCAATCAACTATATTCTTCAGAACATGGAACTTCACCTCAATCAACTATATTCTACGGAACATGGAACTTCACCTCAATCAACTATGATCTACAGAAAATGGATCTTCACCTCAATCAACTATGTTCTACAGAACATGGAACTTCACCTCAATCAACTATGTTCTACAGAACAAGGAACTTCACCTCAATTAACTATGTCCTACAGAACATGGAACTTCACCTCAATCAACTATGTCCTACAGAGCCTGGAACTTCACCTCAATCAACTATGTCCTACAGAACATGGAACTTCACCTCAATCAACTATGTCCTACAGATCATGGAACTTCACCTCAATCAACTATGTTCTACAGAACATGGCACTCCATCTCAATTAACTATGTCCTACAGAACATGGAACTTCAACTCAATTAACTATGTCCTACAGAACATGGAACTTCACCTCAATCAACTATGTCCTACAGATCATGGAACTTCACCTCAATCAACTATGTTCTACAGAACATAGAACTTCACCTCAATCAACTATATTCTTCAGAACATGGAACTTCAACTCAATCAACTATATTCTACGGAACATTGAACTTCACCTCAATCAACTATGATCTACAGAAAATGGATCTTCACCTCAATCAACTATGTTCTATAGAACATGGAACTTCACCTCAAGCAACTATGTTCTACAGAACATGGAACTTCACCTCAATTAACTATATCCTACAGAACATGGAACTTCACCTCAATCAACTATGTCCTACAGAACCTGGAACTTCACCTCAATCAACTATGTCCTACAGAACATGGAACTTCGCCTAAATCAACTATGTTCTACAGAACATGGAACGTCACCTCAATTAACTATGTCCTACAGAACATGGAACTTCACCTCAATCAACTATGTCCTACAGAACATAGAACTTCACCTCAATCAAACATGGAACTTCACCTCAATTAACTATGTCCAACATAACATGTAACTTCACCTCAATTAACCTTGTCCTACAGAACATGTAACTTCACCTCAATTGACCATGTCCTACAGAACATGGAACTTCACCTCAATTAACTATGTCCTACAGAACATGGAACTTCACCTCAATTAACCATGTCCTACAGAACATGGAACTTCACCTCAATTAACTATGTCCTACAGAACATGGAACTTCACCTCAATCAAACATGGAACTTCACCTCAATTAACTATGTCCTACAGAACATGGAACTTCACCTCAATTAACCATGTCCTACAGAACATGGAACTTCACCTCAATCAACTATATCCTACAGAACATGGAACTTCACCTCAATTAACCATGTCCTACAGAACATGGAACTTCACCTCAATTAACTATGTCCTACAGAACATGGAACTTCACCTCAATCAAACATGGAACTTCACCTCAATTAACTATGTCCTACAGAACATGGAACTTCACCTCAATTAACCATGTCCTACAGAACATGGAACTTCACCTCAATCAACTATGTCCTACAGAACATGGAACTTCACCTCAATCAGCTATGTCCTACAGAACATGGAACTTCACCTCAATCAGCTATGTCCTACAGAACATGGATCATCACCTCAATCAAATATGTCCTCCAGAACATGGAACTTCACCTCAATCAGCTATGTCCTACAGAACATGGATCATCACCTCAATCAAATATGTCCTCCAGAACATGGAACTTCACCTCAATCAACTATGTCCTCCAGAACATGGAACTTCACCTCAATCAACTATGTCCTCCAGAACATGGAACTTCACCTCAATCAACTATGTTCTACAGAACATGTAGCACATTCTGATTCTTCTTTGCATTTGCACGGATCTAATTCAATACAAAAACATGACAAGCCTTTCCTTTTAAAGGAAATAGTTTTAGCCATGCATTTGAGAGAAATTCTAATATTGAATAAACACGAGATATACCGACAATTCGTCTGGAGCTTAAACATAATATGGCATCTCAAATGTGTAAATCAAACAAGAGACAAAGAGACAAGCATACTTGATATGATATTCTACAGTTTAATGTAGAATTCTCATGTACATTTCTGTTGTTCTTGTTTTATAGCAGGTTGCTGCTATATTTATGAAAGCATGCAGGCTTATTATAACATATGTGATATCAGAGGGGGATGAGATGCAAAATGAGGATTCCCATCAGACATGCCTCCACTATGTTCTACGGAAGAAGAGCAGAGGTCTGCAGTTCTAATGCGCAATGTTTTTTCCCCACTGATTTACCGGGGCCGCTTTTGACATTATAAGGAATGCAATAAAGGGATGTGGTAGTAAACCTTACGTTGTACAATCAGGTGTACAGTGTTCATTTGTTTTATGGGGAAGAATTTACACATTTTCAGCCATAGTGAAACATGTATGAAAAGCAGCTCACGTCTTACATATAAAACTACCTTATTGGAAACCAGATTAAAATAAATGTACTGGTGTTGATCAAAATTGTTAGAGTTTTTAGAAATATAGCATTTGCTTTTAATTATATCCTGGAAATTTTCTATGAAGAACGAGTCCGCCGACAACCTTAAATAGTTAATCAATCAACCAAGATGTCGGCAATCGCTTTCCTATTGTACACAAATATGGAGAGGAAAGAGGAAATTTCTCAAAAAAAAAACAAATATTTTATGATAAATACCAAATTTGAAAACGAATCAAGAAGTGTCTGTTTACAGGTTATCATGTCGCAAATTAACTTTGCCTACTGAAAAAAAACATATTCTATCAATTTGACAGTCAGGTCGGGGTGAAAATTACTAAAATATCGATTATGTAGCCTATTCGGCACATGTATATACATGAGGATTCGTTTGCGCGTTTTTTATTTGTGTAAAACATATATACATGTTAGAACTGTTGTTAACTACAGTTTCATTATGTAATTAACGGAAGTTAATATGTGTTACATAACATTACAATGTTTCATGCAACATTTCATGTCTACTATCTGAACTATAAAAACATTCACACTCTTGTAAATAAAAAATCACATTGTGGCATATATCGACATTATACTTACTAGGTGTTTGTTGCTTACTTCCCAGAATAAACAATGCGCATAAATACATGTTAGAACTGTTGTTAACTACAGTCAATGTATACTGTATTTATTTCATCTTGAAGTGATTAAATATGTTTGCCTCAAAAATACGGAAGTAAAGTGTATCCCTTCTTCCACCCGACCTTCACCCTAACCCTCCCCATCCCACACAACTTCACACCCAAAACTTGTTTTATTGACATGTGTAAATATACACATTAAATCTAGACAAGACATCTCTTTCAGTCCTTCTCCTTTTAATTCTTATTTTGTATTTTACAGAAGGTATGTCTATGATTTAATGGATTTTTCTTCCGACATTTGTTTTATTAAAAGAGACCTGACCTATCCATCCCTAAATCATACTCATTTAAGTCATCCTATACTCACCAAATTAAAAAATGTCTGATGTTTTTAAGCACACTTCACTGAGTACTTAATATCCCTTTAGACAGTTTAACATTTTGCCAAGCAAAACTCTTTTATGGATGCTATGGAAACCTTAAAGGGATGTAATTGATGATTTTTGATAATCAAAAGCTGCTGCCTACACAATCGATGTTGTGCTTTACAGTGATTTTTTTTCAAAGCAACCTACAGAGAATAGTGTCTTGTACAAATTGAGGTAATGTTTGTAGATTTTATTTGTTTTTACCAAAAATACATGGTTTAAGAAAAAGGGTAAAACTTCCTTGTGTACTGAAATTTGCAAAACAATATTTTGTTTGGACTATTGGTGTTGGTCGATCTAATTATTCTATACACATAATTTATTATTATTTCCTGTTTTGCTGTCTATATAATATGGGAAAGAAAACGGGGTACTTTCTATTTTTGCTCAGTTAACTTCTCTATGTAAGTGGAATTTGCATTATTTACTAGAATAAAAATGACTTACACGGGCAATGAAATCCACTAATATAGCTGCACACAAACGCGGCTTCTGTTTAGTTTAAACATATTTTATTCACAAAAAGTATGTACATTTTACGTCATACAAATATGTGTTCATGCTATACATCACTAAATATGCAATTATGAACGGGAATCTGTCTCCCAGCGGACGATTTATATGTTTATAAAGTTATAAAATGAGACTACAGAAGACTAGAACTAGAATAGTTGTTGACATCAACTATAAATTCTGCACTAAACATTGTTTCTTGTCGTGTTATATAGCTATATATTGCATCTGTTTCGCTTACAGCACACCATTAGAGGAAAAAAGACAAACGAGGAGTAGAAAATTGTAGTTTTTATCCAAGTTGTTTACCTCGTTATCGGAGAAAGAAGCCGTATCTGTATTAAGTTTAACTTACTTGTCTCAAGGTCACTTGTAGATATGGTATATCGATTAGTATTAGCTACCAGTAGTTTTAAATAGTATACGTTTTAGTCTAAAGACCTCTTGTGTTTGTTCTATTTATTTGGGATTTCCACCTTTCCGTGTTTGTTCTACCGTTACCATAAACTTCGAAAAACCTTTACAAAATGTTATTATCGTAATCCTGATCCACTTTTAAAATACAAACGTAATTTAAGAACTAATCTGCGACAAGGACTATCACAACCTAACATCTTTGGTGATGTGATTTACAAACTTCGTAAGATTCATGTCATAATCACTTTGATAAAAAGTTATCAAAAGAGGTTATGACCCTGTCATTTTGCAACGTACTGCATGTTTAGTGGTAGACCCATTTACAGTCCGTCACTATGATTTCATCCTTGATTGTGCGATGACCGGACTGATTGTGGACCCATGATAGCGTTTGATGTTTGTATTGCATCTTGTCTTGTCGTATCCTTAATCTTTTTGTTGCTCTGGCTTCCGCCAAGTCATTGAGTACTTGCTTTGTGGTTTTCTATGCATTTTTTTTATATTCATATATACATGATCATTTATGTTATACTTATACTGTCTATTAATGATGCATTGTTTGTTAGAGAATATAACCTGGCGGGGATATCTTTATTTACACTGTCCCGTTTTACTTGGATGACAATAAGGGTAATACATACTGAAAAGGGGATCCCTTGGAAGCAACAAACACAAACAAGAGATAAAAGTAGCAAACTTCGGTTTTATGGAGTCTGTTCATGAGAGGTAATGTTAAGTGCAACACCTCTCACGCCTCCTAGCACCGGCTTAAGCGATATTTTTCTTTAAAGCCACAAAGATCGGGCTTGATGATGATCCCAAAGGACCAGTAAGTAATAAACTACTGGTTTGTAGTCGGGGCGACTTTTTACGGTCGCCACACAGCACTAAACAAACGCTAGTGTGAATGTCAATAAATACTGAAAGGGGGATGCCTTTGGAAACAACAAACACAAACAAAAAATAAAGGTAGCAGACTCGGTAAGATTGACGTTTGATGCACCATAGAACCCGATTTAAACCCCCTGCGGCCTTTTTTGCCAGATACCGTTCCAAGGCAGTAGCCCTATTGTCAACCCTTTTATGTTTGTAATGTCATATATTGCCTTTTATTCATCTTTGTAATTGCTGTTTGTTTCTATGCGTGCTTTTGGTTGACTGTGGTCCTTGAATGCTACATTTCCTGTTCGTCTTGTATATTTATTTTGTCTTGTGTTTGTTCTGTTTTAGGGATTTTCAGGCAGGCAGTCGTCACACGAGTTCTGTTAAACACCTATCTAGTTGTTAATGCCTTTTGAAAAATTAAAATGTTGTATATGATATGTTTGTGTTGTTTTGTAATTTCCAATAAGAAGAACTTATGATGCTAGTTTGTTTATGATTAAAACTTGAACTAACCGATATGTGTAATGTCAACATATTTCACGCCAATACCGAAACAAATGAAGAAGACAACATTACCAGCAATCGGCAAATCCAAATCTAGAAGGCGAAGATTAGTACCCATTGATACTTTTTCCAAAGAAAGTTCCCACACTTAGTAAAAGCAGCTTAACACCAAGACAAAAAGAAAAAAGAACTAGGCCCTTCTCCATTAACAATTTGTAAAACATTTTAATTGAGACAGAAATTTCACCCTTTGTAAATGCCTCAATGCAAACCGTAAACGATCAGGAAGGCAGAAGAGAAGGAAATATCACAAGAAAGGCGCAGTTGGAGAACTGGAAGATTCTTCTGAAGCGTGTGGTATAAAGGAAGAAGTGTTTTGTCAGCTTATCGCAGATTGACGATATCCAGTTGATAATATATTACTAACGCCTTTTTAGATAATAGTACTGTTCGAATAGTAAATTATTGTATATTTTGCATTTGTTAGCAAACATTTCTGTACCAATTATAATACTTGGTGCTGGGAAAAATACACTCTGTTCCCTAGCCCCGGTCAAACTAATAATGTCGGTCGGCTTGTGGGTCGGCTGCACCCGACCGTTCGTACGTGCGCGCGTACGTGCGTGTGTATGTATATTTCACTAGCCATCCGAAACGTAGTTTGATCGACAGTTACGTTATGGTCGTCAATATTAAAACTACATGGTTGCGTTAGTTTTTCTACAAAACTTGAATGTTTAAAAACAATTACTAACAATAACTTGAACATTTAAAACAAATTGGTTTCTGCATGTTGATATTTTTTTATGAGGAAAGATACATAGGAATACCGTGACCTGCCCTAGTAGATTGCCCTAGTAGATTGCTTTATATCATTTAACGTGGTCGTGCTCGACCGATACACGGGAGCGCCCGGTTTTCACATCCTGTCCCCCACACCAACCACTCAACCGCGCCCATCCGATGGTCGATGTAAAGGAAAAAGTGTCTCGCTCAAGAATACACGGAGGAAACTGAGCAGTGCCTGAGAGTCTTACTACACATACACCCAGTTTTACAATAAAACGGTGGAAAATCAACAATACACGGGACCTGCAATGTGGTTCATTTTATCTTCATAATTATACCGTTTTATGGTACGTTACTCGACAATTTTATCGTAAAATACCTTAAAATGCGTTTCTTGAACAAATTTATTGTTTCTGAGCCTCTGTTTAGGTGCTTATTGTAAGATCAGCAAAATACTAATTTGCAAGTATTGTATCTGTATACAAAAATCGTGTTTTTACGTGACCTGTCTATCCAAATCGTCCATTCTCACGAATGATTGTAAAAGGTAGAAGATTCTTGGCTAAAATGATACCAGCAAGTAAAACTCCAATCCTTTCTTGCTCGTACACACTATACCTTATCTTAAAACCTGAAAATATAGATAATTATAAAGTGATTTTCTTGCCTCAATCGAATGTCCCCGATCGATGTCAACAGGAAATACCGGAAATGGAACGTTCGACAAACCGAAAATTCAGCGTTATATCGTATACGACGTTTTAGGTTAGACAGGGTGATATTATAAAAGAAAACTTGCATGCTTCGGTCTATATTTTATTCGTCTGGAGATGATATTTCCTACCTATGGCATGAAACTCGAGCTGAAATAGACTCATGTGGGTTAGAACATATTTATTCATTCATAATCATTATATCACTCGAAACTATTCTGGAGTAAAAAATAATAATAATTTTATTTTTGATAGTTGCGGATTTCAAAATACAAACCGGTATGTGGTCTGTGCATACATGTATGCCATTAACAAAACTCGCACGCCAGAAGTTATCAACCATAAACTCTTCGAGCCAGGTCATTCTGTAATCGAGACAGTATGCATTCAGCAATTGAAGTGGTACGCGTTCTTTTCTCTTGTTCAAAGAAAAAGAGCTTACGTAGTCGTGCCAATAAAGTTTACAGACAAACACGAAAGTCAGCAGCAGTAGTTTACGAGTAAACTAGTTATAGATTGTTTGGATAAAGGTCGACAAAGCATCTCCAGAAAGTTTACATGTATGTGTGAATGAAACATTTCATAAAACTAGCTTCATGAAAGTTCCATCAAGTATTAGGTCAAGGAATCAGTTATTAAATGTGCCAATTCAGTTGGAACCATGCTACAAATAACATACCAATATCGAAATATTACCGTCTCTATGCAAAGGTGGATTTATATCCGAAGAATGATATTCATATTACCAACCAATACCAACACCAAAAGGAAAAAAACATTGCCTTCAAGTGCCAGATATATTCGAACATGATACAGTGTGACAATGAATAGGCTATTCTATAGTTTAATGCTGCAGTAGCATTCAGTCAAACTAGAGTAAACTTGCATTAAGGAGCATTTAACAGTCTCATTTCATTTTTCTTTATAATAACCCTTATTAAATATACATAAATGGCTCTGTAAAATACAATGTCAATAAATAATAATGCTTTGTGACTTAGTCATTATGTATTAAAATAACAATACATGCAGCCTATATTTGATATTTTAAGGTTTAATGACTGTTAAGTTCTAAAACAATGTCTAACATGGTTTATTAAAATATTCAATGCTGATTGGTTATTGGAGGAGTTTTAAAAAGTGTATACAATACCTCTGACGTCAGGTACATTAACCGTTAAGACGTCATTTTAAACGTCAGAAAACACTTTTAAACCATTGAGATCTCATTTTAAACATCAGATACAAAACTCAATGCAATGGAATGCGTTTTTTTTATGCGACGAAACAACACATTTAAATATACTCTGTAAAAAAAGTTTTGGACCATGGCAGTGTTCGAACCCGTACAATGATCGCTGAACCATGACATTCGACCATAACCCTTAGTATCTTAGTTGATAATTCACAATAGATCAACAATCAACAATAATTATCGTTTACAATGAAAGTTTGCGAAAAAATAATAATATTTTTATTGGTTACTCGAATGTGTCCGTAACTGTTACTTTTTATGGACTTTGTAACATTTTTTACAGACCCTTTGTGTGTTCGCGATATTTTTTTTAAATCAAATCTTGTTTGGAATTTAATGTTTCTGGTACCAAATTAACCAGGTAGGGTAGACCTTGGTTACTAAAAAAGATACTTAAATTCTGTCCACTTGTTTTATTTTTATATGATTTTATATACCCTGGTCCAAAGCTTTTTTTACCGAGTATATATTGAAGTTGCATGTTTTTCTCGTTTAATGTTGAGACATGGGCATCAAATGTAAGTTCTGAGAATGTGTTTGTATTTTGTTCAATCTCTCGACAAAATGTGTATCATGATACATAAAAATCCATGTCAGAAAGAAATAAAATATTTCCAGCGGGTTTATATTGTGAGAGATAAAAACCTATTGTTTGGGACTTGAAACACATCAAAATTGCGGACCTGCGGCCCTTGGTATCGATGAACTTCAGGTCACGACCTTATGTATTGATCTCGGACAATATAAACCCGCTGGAAATATTTGTAAAACAGATTAGGTAAGGTTAAGGAATGTTCGAGGCGGTAGGTCATGCAAAAGTTCAGCTTCAAGATTGCGGAGAAAAATACTAAAGATAACTGGAAAAGAACATAAATGACACTAGCATATACTAGCTCCTGTTATATAAAAACATATTTTCCAAAATTAACAATTCAGAAGCTGCACTGCTGTCAAAGATTACTGTTTCGTCAACACAATAATTGCACAAATGTCAAACTGCTGTCAAAGGTTACTGTGTTTCGTCAACACAATAATTGCAAACATTTCAAAGAAATAAAGTTGTTATTAGCCAGTATGTTAATTCTGAAGTTATTGAAGAAACAGTTATCTTTGAATGTACCCATATGACAGGTTGCATGCAACCCTGTAAATGATCATGCAAATAATGCGGAATACCTTACCATGTTTAGCTGCAAAAAATGTGTTCCTGTGTTCTGAGGGTATCGTGACCTTGACCTTTGAGCTACGCACCTTGGTATTGCGCGCGATGAGCCGTCTCATTATGGTGAACATTTGTGCCGAGTTATTTCAAAATCCCATGATGCGTGACAAAGTTACAGCCCGGACAATCCTATTTCTGACCTTTAACCTCCAAGTATGACCTTGACCTTTGAGATACGGACCTGGGTCTTGCGCGCGACACGCCGTCCCATTATGGTGAACATTTGTGCCAAGTTATTTCAAAATCCCATGATGCGTGACAAAGTTACAGCCCGGACAAGCCTATTTCTGACCTTAAACCACCAAGTGTGACCTTGACCTTTGAGCTACGGACCTGGATCTTGCGCGCGACACGATGTCTCATTATGGCGAACATTTGTGCCAAGTTGTTTAAAAATCCCACAATGTATGACAAAGTTACAGTCCGGTAATGGACTACATGTTTGATAGCTCGATCTTTCTAAGGGGTATGGAAAATAAGCTAGTTTAAGGACATATTTCCTAATATTTCCCATCGCTACTTGCTCATTGAAAAAGCATGGGAATCTTGTTTATTTACTGACTGCATGCTCCATAACCGATCAGCTCAGGTATATAAATTGAGGCCCGCTTGTAGTTTTTTTCTTTGTTACATTGCTATATTAGATATTGTTTTGGGTAAGAAAAGCTAAACACAACTTTGTAATGTAGAAAAAGCATATTCATAATTTAGCTATTTAAATACAAAACTTGTCTGATATTTCTTTATTGTTTCTAGTATAAGAACAATAGCAAAGCATTAAATGAACAACTTTCTGTTGTGTGTTCAAAATCAAATATCACAATGTTCTCATGAATTTGCATGGCTAACAGTGATTTACACACCCATACATGCCCCCAGCCCCCACCCCCTCCCCCATACAATAGGCTCGAAATATGTCCTTAAAGTCAGCCAAAAAGCCCGCGAGACGACCTTCGGGCTTCACGCACTATGAACTACCCTAATGTTTTTCATAGCTCGTAGAAAGAACAAAATATCAAATTCAATCCCTAATTGAATGTTTATGAACCAAAGACATGGCCGTTGTACGTATTCGTTCAGTTAAATGCAGCTTTGTATAAACTCAGGACAGCTGGGGGATGAATTTCATTACTTATTTAATTCTTGTTGTTGTTTCAAGCAAGACCGTATTAAGTATACTAACCGTCAGTGTTTGTTTAACCCAAACACACTAAAATTTAGAGGCCTGATGAACACTTAATATGAAACCTGGCCGTGTTTTATAACAAAAATGTCATAGTTCATTTTGATGTATTATTACGATTTTAGATAATGTTATATTAACTCGCATGTTTTAAATATAAATGCATAAGGTTTAATTTCGTAGTTTAGTTTGATCACAGTATATACGCACATATTTTATTTCATTTAATCCCTTGTAGAGTCTGTAAAGCATATATTTTAGTGTATGTAGATAATAAGGTATATGGATTGTGTTAGGATGATGGGTGAGCGACCTACTTACTGTTGAAAGCGATCATTTAGTTCATCGGCTGGCTCGGCAGCTCGATGGCTGGATGGCCTGGCTTGCTTAGCTAAATGGCTTATGTTAAGAGTATAATTATAAAGGGCTAATATCTAATATCCTTCAGTCGGTGTTCTTGATTCTTGGTCAGCATTTTCACTCAGAATTATTGAAGTACATTTCTAAGAGAGCGAGAGAGAGACTTTTAAAGTGTAACTTTATGAATTTTAGCAATTATTTTGAGAGAGAGAGAGAGAGAGAGAGAGAGAGAGAGACTTTTAAGGTGTAACTTTATGACATTTTAGCAATTATTCTTAGAGAGAGAGAGAGAGAGAGAGAGAGAGACTTTTAAAGGGTAACTTTATGACATTTTAGCAATTATTCTTACCTAAAAAGAACTTTGATATTCGGATTATTTTCTCTGACACATTATTTGGAACAGTGCTTGATAAATATTAGAACGCTTAAAAAAAAGTCATCAGCTTTGTGAAAGACGTATTTATATTCACTACGTCCTTATTACGTCCTTTTATCAGAAAGTGAAACCATCCTATTTCGGATATTAAGCGATATATGGATACTGATCGGGTTAGACCCGACACAATACGAGCTGCCTCATATTGTAACTTTTCCAAGCTATCTTTTTCTAGTAAAGTACATCCATCCCAAGTAATTGAAGCATATTCCAATATTGGGCGCATATAAGACTAGTATATCTCATTAAGTGTTTTACGCGCTACTTTGTATTTAAGCATTCTCATTAATCCAAGCACTTTTGACGCAGAAGCAACAATATTTTTAATGTGTTCGTGCCATTTACCGTTATTACGCAGTGTTACTCCTAGATGTTTATGATTATCAATAAAGGTTACCGGGACATTGTCGAGATATAAAGTTGGAAGACGATCATTATTACTTAAGGAAAAGAACAGTGCTTCTGTTTTGGCAGGATTAAATTGCACAAGCCATTGCTCTGACCATTCTGTAATCATGAGCAGGTCATGATTAAGGATTCCTTCCATGTCGTTTATACTAGATGTTGTGACTGATAACGAACTGTCATCAGCAAACAAACGAGTTATACTCAACATATTTGCGGCAATATCATTTACATATATCAAAAATAAAAGAGGACCCAAGACAGAGGCTTGAGGAACTCCAGCAGTTAGTGTTTTAGATTCGGATGCCATCGATACCATATAATTTTAGCTTAAACAAGAGACCTTTGTGCCAAACACGATCAAACGCTCTACTTTACCCACACAATTTAATAACGCTATTGGTTTATAGTTTGTAGGGATACTTTGTCTGACTTTTTGAAAAGAGCCATGACCATTGCACATTTCCATAAGTCGGCGAAAACGCACTCGTTTAATGATCTGTTAAAAAGAATATGTCGAGGTTTTGAAATTGTATTTGCAGTTTCTTTTAACATCCTATGGCTTATTTTATCCTCCCCACATGCTTTATTTACGTTTAAAATCTTGATAATGTCAACTATTTCGGATTCTTCTTTATAAATAGTTTTTAATTATTATTAATTTTGAACGACAAATAGGTAATTCAACATTAGAATCATCAACTGATGATATTGAAACAAAGTAATCATTCAAACATTTCGCTTTTTCTTGGTCAGTTATTGAATATGACGTTTCGCCATTTGTTTTTAAATGTGGGATAGTTTCCGAGTTTTTGTTTGACTTGATGAAATATTTTAAAAGTTTCCAATACTGACGTCTGTCGTTTGTATTTGCTTCAGTAATCATGTGTTCAACATTATTAAAGATACGTTCTTTAGCGTGGCTTTTTAGATTATTAACTTTGTTTACTAGTCTTTTGTGTGCAGTTATATCAGCCAGTGATTGAGTACACGTTGCTTTGGCTTTCTGACGGTCACGCTGTCTTGAAACACGTCTTATTTCGGAATCATACCACGGTTTATCATTTGGTCGAAGAACACACACATTAAGCAATTCAAAAAAGGGTTTCGTAAAATTTTCACACGCAACACTGAGCGAATCGTTTTATAAGAAGACCAGTCTTTTTGTTGAATATTATCGTTGAGTTTTATGAAATCGGCTTTCTTATAATTCCAGACCCTTCGGGTATAAGTTGGTCGAACATTGTAACTATACTGAAACATTAAGTATGTACCACGGTGGTCGCTTATATCAAGTGGTATGTTTAAAATTCCAGAATCTAACGGTTTTAGCGAATCAGAAATAACAATGGGTCTATCAACGTAGAAGAAAGATCTGTTACTCGAGTTGGTTCAGTTAGAATGTTTGTCATATTATTAAGCTGTATTATGTCCTTTAAAAAATGGTTATCAGTGTTTAGTGGGTTCTCGTTAATATCACCTATATATAAGGTCACTTATACATGGATCTATCCAGAAAACCTACACACAAGCAAATGTACCTTAATTATGACCCATGTCACTCATCTAATACTAAGAAGGCACTCGCATACAGTACGGGAGCAGAGAAGTCATTTCACGTGCTTGAACCGCATAACTCAAACATAAATAATTGGTGTTGGAGGCAACGTAGTTCCCATTTTGCAAGCACGTGCAGATGCGCGGATTTTATAGTACTCTTTTTAGAAACACTATTTTAAAGCTTATACTAGATGGCAAAGAAAACAAATCATTTCAAAAGTCAGTTATTATGTCGGAGATTTATAAAACAATCGTGTTGACAGGTTTTATTGAGATATCATAGTCGGAAATCGCGGTACAAATGCGAAGATCGAAAAAAAACTAGTTTTTGTTTTCTTCGAAATTGCCAATGTTTCAAAACGGGTACAAAAATTGTATATTCTTAAATATTGTTGAAATTGACAGGAGTCGAAGATCATTATAGATCTACCTTTTTTGAAAATTTCTTATTTTTTCGTGAATATACAAGATATGGACTTGGGATTAGATTACGGAGAATTTGCGAAAAGGAGGAGGACTATACTGGACACAGGAATGAACTGAAGATCAGTTACGGAGAAGAGGGTACAGTGGCAAGCTTATCGAGTCACAGTCGCAGAAAGTTGACGTTATAGATAGATCCGAGTAACTTAAAGATACCAAGAAGAAAGAAGCAAAACAGGAAAGGGTTCCTTTGGTGACGCAACTACTTCCTGATATACATCGAATAGTACATAAATATATCGGTGTGCTTCATTAATCGAACAGAATGAAAGAAATATTTGAAGAACCCTCTTGGTGGCCTTCCGTAGAGATCGCAACTTATGTTAGAGCAGGGAAAAACAAACAAACTCTTAAAAACGGACGTTCGTACATGTGGAATTTTTTGCCAACACTGTTACATTACGACGTCACGTCCGTTTTCAAAAAAACATACGTTAGGTCTCACACCTCAATTAATTTTCCCATAGGGTTACTGTACAGCCTTTTCCAACTTCTGAGCTTCAAAGCTGGCCAGCAGACATTGTTGTTGGTTTCCTATCTTCAGTATAGCCAAGACCAGTAATTTAAAACAATAGAATACATAAGTTAGCCAGGTTGGGTTTTTTTCTCGCTCATGTTTGTGTTACCCCTACGGAAAATACAAAATTCATACACTAGCCAGCTGAATATGTGGTGATTAGGTCAAACACTTCTGAAATTTGAATGAAACCTCATATCAACATGGGATTTTCTGTATCATCTGTCTTTCACACTGCAGATGTATGCTAAAGCAAAGAAAAACCTTTTTTTTTCAAACTAAAAATTGCCTAAAATTGAGAAAAAAAATAGAATTATTTTCTGTTTTCCTTTTGTCTCTAGGTCCGTGAGCTTTCAGGGGAGATAATAGAGGTGTGAGACCGTTAGGAATGATTATATAAGGGGCATGCCCCCGGACCCCCTCTAGCGGGGCGTACGTCGCACACAATTCTACCGATTTCTCTTCATAATACGTCGGTAAGTATGGAAATGTAGTGTATTTGTAAAAGCCTTTTTTGATAAAGATCTTAGGATGGAAATATTGGAAAAAAATAAATTGATATTTTCTACATTGTGTTAACTGCTTCCCTTAGGAGAACATTTAATCGATACATTATTATATGATCACCTGGAAGAGTTTTGATTCAAGGTTGTGTAATTTTGCAGTTATTTTGCGGGGTAGTTTCTTTCATGTTTATATGTAACACATATGTATTAAGAATGTAATCCCTGATTCATCATTCAATAAACAAATAACTTACTGAATACCTGGCAGTACCGTTCCTGACGTTATCGCGGTAACGTTTACAGGAAGACAAATGCGATGATAGTTTTGTGATATCGCACAGCTGGTGTTATCTAAAGCCATAAACAAGAGTGAATCCAAAGATAATAATCATCTACACTCTGGCACTACAGATAGTGGATTATCAGTTATAAACTCATTACTATAATTAAAATATTTGTATAACAAGTAGGTTTTCTTTTGAACACATTTTAGCTTTTTAACTTTTGATACTGACCTTTCGATAGTAAGTGGTTAGGATACACATTAATATGCTGTCGATTTAATTATACGAGTTCTGGGTTTATATTTGAGAGAAGTACATTATGATCAACAGCTGTTATAGTATATGTATAAAAGTAGATACTAAAGTAGGCCAGATAATGTTGCATTCACACACACAGAACTTAGACATCCAAAAAAATACCCCCAAACAAAATAAACAATAAACAAAGATTGAAGCGGATAGGAAACGTTCTAACGTCAATATTTCATACTAATGACTTACACGTGACTGCCTTTTAGCCAATGAAAAACATGTATTTAAAATGATATATAATAAAAGTTCTTATTGCATTTCTAGTAAAATGTATATAGGCAGTGATACCCTTTCCCGATACTACAAGTATGAGGTCACTCTTCTAAAAATTAACAGTTAAAATTGCCATTTAAAATAACTTCATGTCGAGGGTATTAAATTTAAAACTTCACTACACTATCTTCCTCTTGCTCAATGCATGTAGAGTAGCGGGCATTTGTAACTAGTGAGACGGTTACTCAAAAACATCACCCACGTTTTGTTTTTAAAATAAAAAGCTTATAACAAGGTAGAAAGCAAATATAATTTCTAGAATAACAAGTTTACATTTAAACCACCAACACAAAAACGTGTACCAAAACAAAAAAAACACTCGGCTGTACGGCTTTTCGAACAAAAGCATACTCGTAATATGTTTTACGGCACATCAATACAAAGGATGTTACGGTGTAACAATAGGTCATATACCACTATTGCATTTCCCATAGGTCTCCATTATAGCCTTTTGGCCTACAACCCCTATTCCTATATCGGAACGGATGAAAAAACCTAACTGTTTTTAAAGAACTATCTTAGAGACACTCAAAAATGACCAGCAAATTGGGGATAATCTGATGCTTTCAGCCTCTAATAGTTCACTGAAGGTGGCCACCCCCAGAATGGCAGTAAAGAAATTTTACTTTTTGCAAATATACTCTCAGTAAAATTGTATCCATAAAAATGCAAATTTCAGTCAAAATATCCTAAATCAACATGTTTTATGATGGAAACATAATATTTTGATGTTTTATGGGGATTTGTTATGATTTGGGTAATTTAATCCAATCAGAATCTACCTTACAATCTGACTATATGCCCTAATAGACCCTATACTTTTTTCAACCAATCAGAAGCCCCAAATCAATAGTGGTATCTGACCTAAATAGACATTCAAACCTAACTGAAGTTTGTTTTTTCTGGCTAAATTGTTTCATACATTCATTCTGAGGAAAACTGTGTTCTTTTGATTTTAGAAAAAAATACTTTTCTACAAATTATGAGGGCTTTAAAGGGCTTCGGCTGATATCAAATTCATGCGATTTTTACGCGTAAATCCAGAATCTTCAAAATGCCATATCTCGACAACCGTTCCAATCTTTTGTTTCAAATAAAGTGATTTTGAATTGATTTCATCAATAACATGTGATTTTCAACCAGTTGAAGCTCTCTTGAAAATCATTTCTACTGAAAAATGATATTTGTGATTTTCAGGGCTCAAAATAGCAGATTTTACCAAAAAATTCCATTGTTTTTGTATATATTCAAACGCTGCCTTCAAATGGATTAATTAACATTATGCAGCAGTTTATATATGTGAAACCATCAAGAAAATGCAACTTTTCACTTTAAAAATGACAAAAAATAATTCTGAGAATATTCTCCCCAACTCCATTTTTAAGGGCATGCCATGTTTTACAATATGCTCATTACACAAGATTGCCTGTAATTGTACAATTTAATGTATTTTTTTATTAGATATTGTTTGTGCCACCTTTACAGGTCATTTTCATGCAGCCATGCAGCCAAAAAGCACTGTTGACAGTACAGATCCATGAAAATTCATTAAAATGAAGGGGGTGGGGTAGATAAAAACTTTAAAAAAAAAAAGAAAATGTCATATTTTTTGCCAACTAAATTATTTAATTTGTAAAATGTATCAAACCGCATAACATATTTGCATATCAACACTAACCGTCAAGACGCGATGAACTCAGAGTCAGAGTTTACCTCAACAGCTTTTTCAAAACGGACATAAGCGCCTTTTCAACATCTTAGCAGACAGACGCAGCTTGTCGCTTTCTGACATTTTTGCCAAAACAATGTATGCAAAGCCCTCATAAATTAATAAACTTACTAGATATACCTTTAATTGTGTCAAATAGGTGCATTACACAGGCCAGTTGTGTATACCAGGTGTCAGGTATGGCTAATTTTGTGTCCACAACCCTAATAAAAGAATTTAAATTACCTATATTGCATCATAAAACTTTCAAATATTTAAAAATCATTTAAAAAGTTACAAGAAAAGTCAAAATACAACATAATTCCACATTTCTCACACTTTCAAATCATTGTGTTAGAAAAAAAGTATGTCTCTTTTCACTTTTACCACATGCAGAATCTAGCTTTAGGTCATATACCACTATTGCATTTCCCATAGGTCTCCATTATAGCCTTTTGGCCTACAACCCCTATTCCTATATCGGAACGGATGAAAAAACCTAACTGTTTTTAAAGAACTATCTTAGAGACACTCAAAAATGACCAGCAAATTGGGGATAATCTGATGCTTTCAGCCTCTAATAGTTCCCTAAGGTGGCCACCCCCAGAATGGCAGTAAAGAAATTTTACTTTTTGCAAATATACTCTCAGTAAAATTGTATCCATAAAAATGCAAATTTCAGTCAAAATATCCAAAATCAACATGTTTTATGATGGAAACATAATATTTTGATGTTTTATGGGGATTTGTTATGATTTGGGTAATTTAATCCAATCAGAATCTACCTTACAATCTGACTATATGCCCTAATAGACCCTATACTTTTTTCAACCAATCAGAAGCCCCAAATCAATAGTGGTATCTGACCAATACAGCGATTGCAGGGTTTTACGGTGTACCAATACAAAGATCGCTGGGTTTTACGGTGTACCAGTACAAAGACCACTGGGTTTTACGGTGTACCAATACAAATCTCGCTGATTGTTACGGTGCACCAAAACTAAGATCGCTGAGTTTTACGGTGTATTTTTACGGTGTACCAATACAAAGTTCGCTGAGTTTTACGGTGTACCAATGCAAAGATCAATGGGTTTTACAGTGTACCAATACAAAGACCACTGGGTTTTACGGTGCACCAATACAAAGATCACAGGGTTGTAACGGTGTATCAATACAAATCTCGCTGATCTTTACGGTGTATTTTTACGGTGTACCAATATAAATAACGCTGAGTTTTACGGTGTACCAATACTAAAATCGATGGGTTTTACGGCGTACCAATACAAAGATCATTGATTTTTATGGTGTACCAATACAAAATTCGTTGAGTTTTACGGTGTACCAATACAAAGATCGATGTGTTTGACAGTGTACCAATACAAAGATCACAGGATTCTACGGTGTAACAATACAAAGATCACTGAGTTTTACGGTGTACCAATACAAAGATCGCTGAGTTTTACGTTGTACCAATACAAAGATCACTGAGTTTTACGGTGTACCGTACACAGATCACTGAGTTTTAAGGTGTACCAATACAAAGATCACAGGGTTTTACGGTGTACCAATACAAAGATCACTGAGTTTTACGGTGTACCAATACAAAGATCGATGAGTTTTACGGTGTACCAATACAAAGATCACAGGGTTTTACGGTGTACCAATACAAAGATCACTGAGTTTTACGGTGAACCAATACAAAGATCGATGAGTTTTACGGTGTACCAATACAAAGATCACAGGGTTTTACGGTGTAACAATACAAAGATCACTGAGTTTTACGGTGTACCAATACAAAGATCACAGGGTTTTACGGTGTACCAATACAAAGATCACTGAGTTTTACGGTGTACCAATACAAAGATCGATGGGTTTGACAGTGTATAGGTACTGTCAAACCCATCGATCTTTGTATTGGTACGGTGTACCAATACAAAAATCACAGGTTTTTTACGGTGTACCAATACAAAGATCACTGAGTTTTACGGTGTACCAATACAAAGATCGATGGGTTTGGTTTAAACGTATTTTATTTTTTCAATGGTTTACAACATTGCATATATACATTGTACAATTACATTAAAGGATTAGAATGAAAGCAAACTGCTTATAGAATTCTTCTCCTATAGATGGGTTTGACAGTGTACCAATACAAAGATCACTGAGTTTTACGGTGTACCAATACAAAGATCACTGAGTTTACCAATACAAAGATCACTGAGTTTTACGGTGTACCTATACAAAGATCGATGAGTTTTACGGTGTGCCAATACAAAGATCACTGAGTTTTACGGTGTACCAATACAAAGATCGATGAGTTTTAGTTTAGTTTAAACTTATTTATTTTACATCGATTGTAACGAAAGCTCTATGAACGTATTTGAATCACTCTCGATGTCTTCCTGGGTAGAACCAGTACTAAGCAATGCAGATAAAGTGTCTTGCTCAGGGACACAACGCATATGGCAATGGCGGGAATCGAACTCACGACTTTTGGATCATGGGTCCAACGCTCTACCACTAGACCACAGCGCTCCACGCCGAGTTTTACGGTGTACCAATACAAAGATCGATGGATTTGACAAAGATCGATGAGTTTTACGGTGTACCAATACAAAGATCGATGGATTTGACAGTGTACCAATATAAAAAGATCGCTGAGTTTTAACACAAAACGCCAATGTGGATGCCCACTTCATGGCAAACCCTCCAAATATGCAGAATGGGTCTATGGTTATTATGAAAAACATGGTATTACGAAGTCATTTTGATAACCGCTATAGTAATAGATAAATCGCATGTCAGGCCTACATTGAAAACTACGATGGCCCATTTGGCTCACATTTACTTCACTTCTATTTCCTGACTTCCGCAATCCGCATTCCGCATTTCGTAGTAATATTTGCCAGCGCTATATATCACTAGCGGACCCAGAGTGGTGTGTAAACTCAGAGTGGATTACTAGCGGATACAGAGGGAAGCCAGTGGGGGCCGGACTGAGATTTTCTAAATTATATAATATATATTATATTAAGCCCCCTTCCCCCCCCCAACCCCCCCCCCCCACCCCCCACCCTCCCACACACACACACGCACACCACCACCACACCCCACATCCGTGAAAAATCGCAAATGTTTGGTTTTTATTGTTAAAACATTTGGTCTAAGTTAGACTCTTTCCCCACGCCTCGAGGTAAAATCCTGGATCCGCGTATGTGGATCCTTGGATCACATCTATCAAACTCGAGTTAAAAAATGTTTTGCTTTTTTAATTATGTTATTTTTAACTTTCGGGTATATTTTAAAGCGTATTCGCACCACTTAGATTTTAAGAGAAGGTAATGGCTCTCAGCGAGAATGAAATAAATAATAATAATAATAATAATAATGCTACTACTATTACTAGATCTACTACTACTACTACTACTACTACTACTACTACTACTTTTACTACTACTACTACTACTACTACCACTACTACTACTACTACTACTACAACTACTACTACTACTACTACTACTACTACTACTTCTACCACTACTACAACTACTACTACTAATAATAATTCTACTACTACTACTACTACTACTACTACTACTACTACTACTACTAGATCTACTACTACTACTACTACTACTACTACTACTACATCTACTACTACTACTACTACTACTACTACTACAACTACTACTACTACTACTACTACTACTACTACTACTACTACTACTACTACCACTACTACAACTACACTTATAATAATGCTACTACTACTACTACTACTACTAATGCTACTACACCACTCACACACAGAACAATTTCTTGACTTATGAATTCCGCATTCCGAATTCCGCATTCCGAATTCCGCATTTAGAAGTAGGTAGTAAGATAATAATAATAATAATAATAATAATAATAATAATAGTATTATTAATAATAATAATAATAATTTATGCGTGCACTTGTATGTATGTGTGTTGTGAAATCTCAGTGTTACTGTTAAAGATGCAATTACTTCTCATATTTTATATTTAATAACCATGTAATATAAAAGTGTATGTATAAAAGTGTATGAATATTGCCAGTGACCACGATTGTTGTATTTTTACTACTATATAAACCTATTTTTACTACTTATATAAACCCCATAACATTAAGTTAAATTCGCTATAACCTGAATATTCGTGTATACTTTGTATAAATACAGCATATACGTATATACTATTATACCCAATAAATATACACTACTTGAGCATCTGCTTTTCCTTTGTATATACTCATACTATAAACTTCAATATAACATATAAGCTTTTCAAAAATACTCTTATTTATTATAAGTGCCAATATGAAAAAAACACTTATTTTTTTGCTTTTTGTTTTTTCATTCTCTCTGAGGCGAAGCCATTACCTTCTCTTAAAATCTAAATGGTGCGAACAAGCTTTAATAAATACCCGAAACTTAAAAATAACAAAATTAAAAAAGCAAAACATTTTTTAACTCGAGTTTGATAGATCAAGTGGTGTTGTGGGGGGCTTAATATAATATATCTTATATAATTTAGAAAATCTCAGTCAGTCCAGCCCACACGGGCTTCCCTCTGACAAAATGAATATGAATGGGGGGGGGGGGGGGGTCCTACCCCTCTGCATGTGACGGTGTGTTTGCAGTGGTTGTATTCTACCCCGGCAACCACACGGGGACCACTGGTGATATATAGCGCTGTGATATATAGCGCTGGCAAATATTACTACGAAATGCGGAATGCGGAATGCGGAATTCGGAATGCGGAATGCGGAATTCGGAATTCGGAATGCGGAAGTCAAGAAATAGAAGTGAAGTAAATGTGAGCCAAATGGGCCATCGTAGAAAACTGATCAGTTATTACAAACACTTAACTTTTCTCTAACAACATACTTCAAACAAGACATTTGTTCTTTCTATAATAAACGTTTAACTTCAAACAAAAAATGAAAATTAAACATGTAAAGGTTATCAATTAATAAATTATATATCAATTGAATTGATTAGTATGAAAGAAATGTCTAAAGTTATTCGGGGTTTTGGTATGAATTTGACATCCAAAATTAGTATATATAAAACTTCGGCAAGCAATAATTATCCCATTCATGAGCGGGTGGTAGAAAGACTGCTCACCCTGAGAATATGATTATCGCTCGAGGCGAAGCCAAGGGTGATAATCAATTTCGGTAGGGTGAAACATTCTTAGCATCACCCTCTCATGAGTGTGATATTTATTTTATTATTTTAGCTTACAGAAATCCCCTCGGGTCAAATAAATGTGTATTTTTAGTACAGATTTCACTTTGCCGGATTTCCTTTTTTATTATGCCCCCGAAGGACGGTATATAGTAGTCGCACCGTCCGTCAGTCCGTCTGTCCGTTCGTCCGTACCATCGTATCCGGTCAATAACTCTGAAATTCATGGGCGGATTTCAAATAACTTGGCACACGTGCTTACCACAACAAGACGATGTGTCGCGCGCAAAATCCAGGTCCGTGGCTCCAAGGTCAATGTCACACTTAGAGTTCAAAGGTCAAAAAGAAGTTCTTTCGTGTCTGGTCAATAACTCTGTCATTTATGGACGGATTTTCAATTAACTTGGCACAAGTGCTCACCACAACAAGACGACGTGTCGCGCACAAAATCCAGGTCCGTGGCATTTATCACGTGCAGTGACATTTCTTGTTTTTATATTTATTTATTTTTTCATTTTTTTTTTAAAATTCTCTTTTTGGAAAAAGCTGCAATGAAGTTTAATCTTTTGATTGGAAATAACTAAAAAAATGAGAGAATGAGAGGTAGTTTATTGAAATCGGAAAAGTACTTTAGAAGTAATGAACCACGGTCTGAGGGTGTCTCGCCCACCGTGGCAAACCGCATATGAAATGTTTCATTGTGCTTAAATGATGTCCACCAAAGGCAACATTTCATATGACCAAGTATCAAACAAATAAAAGCGATGTAATCATAAGAAGTTAAGTTACTGAGATTAAGTGGTTTAACCAGGGTGTAGTTTTGGGAAAATAACACAGAATATTACCTTGACCATAGTATTTTCGTTCAGGGATGTCCCACAATGCCAACAATACATATGACCAAGTATCAAAGACATAAAGTGAGGCATTCGCATAAAGTTAACTGGGATTAAGTGTTACCTATCTAAGGTTAACTTTGGGGAAAATAACGCAAAATATGACCTTGACCATGGGTTTTTTTTGTCGTCCAGCGATGTCCACCAATGCCAACAATACATATGACCAAGTATCAAAGACAAAAAGTGAGACAATAACATAAAGTTAACTGAGGTTAAGTTACCTAACCAAGGTTAAGTTTGGGGAAAATTACGCAAAATATGACCTTGACCTTGGTATTTTTGTCGTTCAGTGATGTCCACCAATGCCAACAATACATATGACCAAGTATCAAACAAAGAAAATGAGGCAATCACATACAGTTAACTGAGGTTAAATCACCTAACCAAGGTTAAGTTTTGGGAAAATAACGCAAACTATGACCTTGACCTTGGTAATTTTGGCATGACATGATGTCCCTTGACTCAACAAAGCATCTGACAACGTTTCAGGAAAATTCGGTTTGTCAGCGGTTGTTGGGATATAGTTTATTTAAAATGCGACGGCCGCCGCCGGCGGAAAAGTGACTGCTATGTCTCGCTACCCACTATCGTGGGCGAGACAAAAATAACAATTTCGCCATACTGAACCGATGAACTGTACGCACACCAACGCGCACCAACGCTGCGCATGGAATAATTGTTGTACTGTCACCCTGCGATTTGCTATCACCCTGAAATATCACCGTCGCGTCGTAATAAACTACAGCGTTGTTTATGGGGATTTAGCATGGACGTTTTATGTGAGATATAATAATAACATGTGTCAGCATGAACATAAATAATTATCCAAATCAATAGTTTATATCCTGCTATAAAATACTGCACGGGCGTTCTGAAGCATGAAATTGTATGAAAACAAAATAACTTTATTTTACAACTAACTATTGGAAATATTGTTTTTGTTTGAAAAATTGATTGTTTCCCATTTCTATAAAATGTTAATTTGAAGTGTTGCTTGAATTGATCTTCAAAGCACTTGTCAATAGGCGTAAATTCGTGACTAATATCGGACATTGTTCGCTGTTTTCAAAGCAGGAAACGGACTTTCGACCGATGACCAAGCTTCGAGTTGAAAAATAAACCTTCGGAAATGACGTGCTTAAATAATTTAAGTGTGTTAAATTCAGACGTTAAAGGGACATTGTAGCCGAAACAAAATGGCATTGCTTTTTTTTGTTTTATTCTATTAATATTTCTTTCTTAAAAAGTGTATTTTTAAAAAAGAAATGAGACTTATTTCCTGGCCGTCATTATGCGACCCCAGTATTCTTAACTGCTATTCCTCATTTTAAAGTTATAACGTATTCTTAACTGCTATTGTTAAAGTTATAACGTCTTCTTAACTGCTGTTCCTCATTTGTCAAAGTTATAACGTATTCTTAACTGCTGTTCCTCATTTGTCAAAGTTATAACGTATTCTTAACTGCTGTTCCTCATTTGTCAAAGTTATAACGTATTCTTAACTGCTGTTCCGCATTTGTCAAAGTTATAACGTATTCTTAACTGCTGTTGTTAAAGTTATAACGTATTCTTAACTGCTATTCCTCATTTGTCAAAGTTATAACGTATTCTTAACTGCTATTCCTCATTTGCTAAAGTTATAACGCATTCTTAACTGCTATTCCTCATTTGTTAAAGTTATAACGTATTCTTTAATTTAAATATACATTTCAAGTGTGTAACACACCCATTACAGCAAAGTAAGTGTCGGCCTGGGGTAGCATAATGGCGGCCAGTAAATAATTCTCATTTCTTTTTGTAAAAAAAGTCATTTTCGTTCATTTAAAGTTGGTCTAATTTTGTTTTTGCTTATATGGAAATGATTTGTTTGATTGTCATTTTTCAGCACATTTTAGGCTGTGTATGATTTTTTTGTGTCAGAGGCAGACAACCCACTTATTCCTAGGTAGATCCAGTACTGTATATATCCTGCCATCCCGTAAGAATATATGGAAATGAGTGCAAAGATAACAATTTTTTTGGCATTTCGTTGTTTATATTTTTAAATGCAGCATTCATTCATGAGACAAGTTCTTTCTTAGAAGACACATGACCCCCACTTTTCTGTGAATGTTTGGTAGCATATATGCTATTTATAATGAGAATGTAAGTGATTCTTTTTTAATTGGGCCTAGACAAGAATGATAACATTGAATTTGAATTTAAAAAAATACACAACTCAGTTTAAAAATCAATAGGTGTGTTTCACCCCAATACCCAATACCCAATGATAAACCATGCAAACGCTTTTCTATTAACATTTATTTAAAATTTGTAAATATTTATGAAGGAAAATACTCCGTATAGTCATGTTTAAAGTCACATTGTTTGAGATAATACTTGCAAATACACATCAAATACACAGCATCTAGTTGCAATGGATAGCAAATATCAGAACCGGGTTAAGAGCAAAAAACAAACAAGGGAGAAAAGCAGCAGACTCGAGTTTATTATGAGAGATACTTTAAGGTAAAGCCTCGTTTTATCGCTCGAAATCTTGTGAATGGTCAAAATATACTAAAATGTTAAAGCGTGGAGTAAGTAAGTATACATGTATACTTATTCCCTGGTTAAAGGTTATTTCGAATGAAGAATAACGAATGCCGTATTCGCCCAGGAGAAAAGCAATGTTTTCTGGTTTCAATTAAGACCGTAATGTAGCTTTTTGTTAATTTAATAAAATACCTTTAACATCCAAGATTGTTCGAGTCTTTGTTATACGTTACTGTTTATATTATTATCTTTCTGAATTAAATACCGAGTTCGAATCCGAGTGGGAACTCAACTTGTATGTGAGGAAGTGTGATTTTTACGGATGGCGGGAGGTATATCGTACTGGTTCTACCAAAGAATAAGTGGGTGGTCTGCCTCCACCACAAACAAATCGACTTAACATGAGAAACAATGATGTAAAAACACCATTCAAACAAACAAACTGAATTGAATAATAGGTGATTCCGAACATTCATTGGATTATTCATATAATAAGATAATATGCTTATGTAAATGAGTCAGACATAGTTTGTCCAATATGTATCAAGGCTTGATCTTATTATGCGATGTGGATAGTATAGTTGATAATGTATAGACATTTACTTATATAAATAAGGACTCGGCTATTACTCAATAATGTTCTTTATTAAACAATGCACAACAACACATGTTGTAGTGCCATTAAGGGTTATGCAAACAACTCTCTGAATTGTGTGTTTGCCTTTCACATCATGCTCTCTAAGTGGTTATGGGATGTTTGTATGCAGACCTACACAATGTTAGACATGTGAATATATTCAATCACGTAACTTGCAGTATGTATTTGCTTAGAAACGAATAAAACGAATGAATATGTATATACATTGTGTAAGACACTCCTGAATTAAACATTAAAACAAATCAGGATGATAAACACAATCAAATGTAAGTAAAGTTGTAATATACAAAGCCAACAATACTTCTAAACTATTGAAAAGAACGGTGTCTTTAACAGAGGATAGTGCAGTTTTTTGTTGTTGTTTTCTTTTCCTTTTTAAAACGTTTTTATATTAAGAAGTCGCGTCCGTGGCCGGGATAGTAAAGACCTGTACGTCTAAATCGTTATCGCCTCTCACCGCTGCGGATTCGACTCCAACTTTGAACTCGAGTTGTCAAGTGAGAAAGTGTCGATTCTTACGGATGGCGGGAGGTATACAGTACTGGTTCAACCCAGGAAAAAATAGGGTGACTCTACCACCAAAATATATCGACCGTCATATATGGATTAACAAGTGCTAAAAAATACCATTCAAAACAAAAAAGAAACAACATGCTATCCTCGTACCTAAATATATCCCTTATCTAATTTGCCACAATTCATTTGCATGTACTTGTATTTTTCTAAGTATCCATATCGTTCAATGACAATGGTTTGTAAACACGTTAGGTAGCCTTTAATAAATACAACTCAATCAAATGTAAGTAACTCTCAACTGTAGAGTGGTCTTGCTGAGTAATAGACGACGGCTTTGAAGTAATAGGACATATATTGTGTAAGCTATTTTTATTGCTAATGGTTTGATTTGTGCATTAATCGCGTACGTATTTGGTAAAACCTACAGTACTGGTACAATTAACAGGACGATTATCCCTACTCCTGTTCAGTTATAATTTCCGGTGAGTGGGACAAGCAAATTGCAGGAAGTGATGAACAATTAACATATTACGTTCTAAGTGGAAACTCGACATTTTATTGGCTGCGTTACGCCATTGGACGTGAGAAGCAGAGCCGTTTGCGTGTGAACCAGTTTATCGCGCGGAATAGTTGAAACAAACGGGATGTTTCATAGACATTGATGTATAACAGTGTTGCGTGTTTTACAGTAGAAGAAAAACATTCGTTTTATGGAAGATGTGCTGCTGTTCACAGAGTGTGGAACGAACTTAACATAAACATACGGATTTCTCTTACTCTTTAAAGAAACGATTATATTGAAATC
This sequence comes from Cyrtodaria siliqua, assembly GCA_037043455.1. Lineage (NCBI taxonomy): Eukaryota > Metazoa > Mollusca > Bivalvia > Adapedonta > Hiatellidae > Cyrtodaria > Cyrtodaria siliqua. The sequence goes on from JAWPHD010005234.1 coordinate 124,324, forward strand.
ATATAATAATTAATAAAAAAAGTATCTGAGATGTGTAACCTTAGAGAAATGTCAGTTTCGCGAAAACATGGATTTGATTTAAGGTTATTGCTTGTTTTTCTGATAATGCTTGTATACACAGATATACAGGGAGTGATGTCGGATATAAACACAAATAACGGATTACAAGATCCATCGGACGATTACACTTACAACTATGACTATGCTCCAGATTTTAGCCCTGAAAGTTCATATTGTAAGGGCAAAACTACTTGCGATGTTAATAGTGACTTGTCTTTTCCAGACAAGAATTGTTACTGTGACGAATTCTGTTCTACAATGGACGACTGTTGTCTCGGTTATAAGAAAGGCGTCAGCATACCACACGCAAAGTCGCAATTTGCTTGTATCAAACTACCGGAAATTGTGACAACTCCAACTTTTGGAATTTATCTTGTAAACAAATGTGCACCTGACTGGAAGGAAATAGAAACAAAAAATAAGTGTGAAGGGGACACGAGTTATGACGATTTGTTTTTGAAGCTCCCAGTTTCTGATAATGGAACGGGTGTTATGTTCAAAAATATGTACTGTGGATATTGTAACTATGTGTATGACTTCAGCTATTGGAATCCTGAAGTGAAATGTACAAACGACACTGTAGTGACTACGAGCAGTGATACATCCGAATGTGACATGGATTTTATAAAACCTTACCCATCAGTGAAAGACGCTAGAAAGTGCTATCTGGATATTATAGAACATTGTCCAACTGCTGAAAACGACGAACAGATAAAATATAATTGTTCATATGGTCCTTTCTCCATTATGTTTGTAAAAACAGTTATATTTAGAAATACATATTGTGCTCAGTGTCACGGTGCATCTCCAGACGAGATTGTTTGTTACCCTGATTCTGTGACAAATTCAACAAGTACCAGACCACCAGACCGGAAGAAAACATACAGCTTCCGACTTCTCGTTGACTTCAATTCCGGCGAAGCGAACAGAAATCAAACATTAATAGATATTCGACAGAAGTGCGGTGATAATGAAATGTACGATCCTATATCAGTTACATGTCGTGAGATACTTTGTATCCAACCACGCGTTGCAAAACGAGGAAAATGTGTTCTACTCACCAGCAAAGAGGAAGTCAGCGAAAACTGCACTCTTGCTAAATTCACATCAACCGAGTATAAATTTCTAAACGAAACAGAAGTGTTTATATTCTCGCTAAATAGAGTTTACACAAAAGAAAACTTTCGCATTTCCGGATTAGATGTGTTTATATGTTTAGAAAGAAACCAGACGTGTTTACATGATTGCGATTCTACAGCAGCTGGTATGTTTGCGTTCTCTGAGGTAGAGAGCTATATTTCATTGGCCGGGCTCATCGTTTCTATCACGGCTTTAGCTATAACATTTGGTGTTTATATTAGTTTTCCAGAACTGTTGAATACTCCTGGAAAAATATTGATAAGCTTAGTCGTGTCGTTATTTTTAGCGCAGTTGCTGTTTCTAATATCGTCCGAAGTTCAAAGTGTACCGAGACTGTGTCAAAGCATTGGCATTTTAGTTCATTACTTTTTCCTGGCCGCCTTTTGCTGGATGAACATTATTGCTCTTGATTTGTGGACTACGTTTTCCAAGCAGTTCATTTCTGCGGGATCGAACAGCAAATCGTCAAAGAGATGGTATATGTACAATGCATACGGGTGGATCGTTCCTTTGGCTATTGTATCTGTAGCAGTTACAATGGACAATGTTCGACTTGATGACAAATACTCGACCCTTAAGCCTGGCTATGGTAACGGTGCATGCTGGATAACGTCCAGAGATGGGCTACTCCTTTACTTCGCTGGACCATTGGCGATTTTCAAATTGTTCGACATAGTGTCCTTCATTTTTACGGCGGTTCATATTTTCAAAGCCAATCGACAAGGTGCAATGGCCAGGCAAAAGAACAACGCTTGTTCGTTTCTAATTAACGTGAAATTATCGCTTGTAATGGGCCTGACATGGGTTTTTGCATTTGTTGCTAATATCGCAAACATTTCTGCGTTATGGTATTTATTCATTATATTTAATTCTCTACAAGGATTGTCCATATGTTTAAGCTTCTTGTGCACAAAGAAAGTAACACGTTTGCTGAGGGAAAAATACGAAGATATATCCAGGTCCAGGGCATCGTCTGACGGCACGCAGCTCACGTCATTGTCACGCTCGTAAACTAAACATGAAAATACGGACATTTAAGGACATTTCCTACAATTATGTATGCTAATATTTTTCGCGCATACGTGTCTAAGAGCGACTGTTAACACAAATAACATACTTTCTCTAACTTTTAAATATTTTTAATAAGATTTCGTTATTATGAACCTAATTAATTGTTTAGATAATGAAATTATGTGTTGAGTATAGGTTCGTATTTTGCTACAGACCAAGTAGAGATTTATTGGTTTAGCCGCTATATAACGTTTTCGTACTCAGTGCATAAATGTCTGCCTGAAAGGTATTTGCTTAAAACATTTAATCTACTAATTTGATGACTGTATGCTATTTTTTACGCATATGTAATTTATTTAAATATAAAGGGGTAATTAAAAATTAACAGTTAATCTAAAGAATAAAGTCTGTTTATTTTAGAAACCCACACATGTTTAGGAAGTTTGGGGTTATAACTGCCTTTTTATCAAAAACAAGTATAGTGACATATATATATTTTTTATTTCATTATCATGTTTGCTTACAATACATCAGTTTTGGAAAAAAGGTTACTTTTTTTCCTCGAAATGTCTCTTTTTCCCACCAAAACTGCCATTTTTTCCGAGGATCTTCAAGGCAATAAAGGTAATCGATTCCCCTTTATTTCCGCATATATCATGGATATTTTTTTCACATATACATATAATAGGATACTATATATTGAGTTTGTCGCTCTTCGGTGCATACAATTTTATTAGATCCTGGGACCATACGCCGCTGGATATAGGGGATGAATAAAGATACAAATATTGCCATATCCACCGCCATATGCTTGCCATCTTCGGGATGGTTAAAATTCTGTACTGTGGATTTTTATGAATATTGAGTTCTGCTCAACCCGGGGCTAGAGGGCGTGAGCAGTAGCTAGCATAGTTCACTACCGCTCATGAACAGTCTCAATCAAACAGAGACTGCAATACTTCGTAAGTGTCGTGCTCGGCCGTTTCCAAAGGTCATACTCTTTTTTTGAATACAATTAATGTAATTCGATTTGATTTTGTTACTAAATGTCTTGTGGTTTTTTGCCTAATTTAGTCTTTACTGTTGGCCTATGGAATGGAATATGGTTTATATATGTATCTTAAGATATCGCAGAAACCATTTTGGTGCCCTATTATGTTGTGACATGTGCCACATATGTGTTATTTTCTTACTGTTTTCATGTTTCCTTGATGTTATTTACATATGTAGCACATATGTACATATTACAGATATGTCACATATGTACCACATATATTTTTCAAATAATACATATTAATAATATGTACCACATACGTTTTTCATATTAAAAAGTATATGTGCCACAATTGAAATGTATACATATGTATTTCATATGAAACTTTTATGCATAAATACATAAAGTATTTATTACATGAAGTATTTAATTTATATAAATTGTGTAGAATATTATAGAAAATGGTTTAACAACCCGTTTAAGTTTTAATATGAGTTATTAAACAATATTATCATATGTATTACATATGTGTTATTTTCATATGTATCACATATGTAAAACATACTAATTTAATGCCTAGATGTTTTTTTCTGTGTAGATTAGACCGTTCTAGCTCTGTTCCAAATCTTAAAATAAGTTCATATGAAACAATATGAAAAACTGTATGAAATGTTCTTAATGGTACATATTCTGTAACGCTTCGCCATAATTGAGCGACCTTGCAGACAGAGACAAGTAGCATAGTAAAAATAATACCGCTATAGGAGAAGTTTAACGAAAGCAGAAAGTGTGAAAAATTATGTAAATTGCTTCTTGTTGTTCGCTGAAAAAGTATAATCTATAATCTGATAATGTGTAAAGTTATTGTTTTATTATCCCCATGTTTTTTATTTAAAGTGTTAAGGCATATTGTTAACGCCTCCTTTTGTCCGTCTGTCCAAACCAGGAACCTTAAGGGGGCTAAAACTTGGTATGTACTCGTCTATGAACGATAAACAACGTATCAAACGAGTTTATTATTTCAAACTCGAATGTCCACCCAGGTTTTGGGTGGAGGGAGGGTAATACTAGGTCTTTCTTTCAATTATGTCTCAAATGAAACTTTAAAATAATGGAATTAAACTGTATACTTAACTCGCAGGCTGATCTGGGTTTAAAATGTCCGGATGCTAATCAGTCATTTTCCCTAAAACACCCCGTTGTCACATGAATGGAATGGTCTTAATTCAAAGAAAAAACAGTCCAATATATATGTGGCGGGTAAAGTTTAATATAGTTTATTATTTTAAACTCAGACGTCTGCCCAGAAGAGTGAATTTAATTGAATTGGGGTTTTAAGGCGCACCAACACATGAAAAGGTTAATGGCGCCTAGCAGGCATGAACATGCCAGGCTCATCTTCCATGTACATCGAGATAAAATATGGAAAATGGGCCTAGAACCTTCTCACCCTGAACTGCAGAGTTGCTGCAAATTCTATCGTAGAAACTCCATTTACGCTGGAGCCACGTTATTGTTTTTCTGACACTGCTCTTTGATGCGAGCGAGATAGCACCCGAAACAATGCAGGGATCATGATGAAGACCTTTAATGAACATGAACAAAAAATGATAAAATGAACATGAATTTGGGGGGATTTTACCCCTGTGCCTACCCCTCCAAAGGGATCTGCAGTGGCCGTATTCTTTGCCCCGTGACCAAACGGGGCCCCCTGCAACGACACGGGGCCCCAGAAGAGTGAGGTGGGAGGGTAATACGTTGTTGTCTAAAGTTGTTTTTTTCCTTTCTCTGATGACGAGGTTACATAGTATATTTTGCTACAGGGTCACCCTATTTTTTATTTATCAATTTACAATGTCATACGTAAAGAATAACATACAAATAGAACTATTTGTATTTTGAGTATCAAAGAACAATCAACACAAACAGTGTTATTCCTAGATTTGGACAGAAGTTCAAAGGAATTTATAGTTTTTTACCATATTGACCTGTGTGAAGAAGGCGTGGGGATTTGCGATTGCGCGCCGTCAAATTGGTTCTTTGTTTTTTGTGTTTGTTGTTTTGTTTGTGTTGTTTGCTGAATTATGTATCTGTTGTACATATTGCTTTGAAATAATGAAAAATAAATAAATAGAAATAGAAAAAGCATACATTGCATATGTTGTTAGTTATTAAAAGACGTTTCCGTATATGCCATATACAAAAGATCTTTAATGGGTATCGGTGAAGACTGGGACCTCCATCATAATGTTGGTTGAATAGTGTTTAACGTCTTTTTATTTTAGACTATATATGAAGGTCGATTTTATTATTATTATTATTATTATTATTATTATTTTATTATTATTATTATTATTATTATTATTATTATTATTATTATTAATTATTATTATTAATTATTATTATTATTAGTATCATCATCATCCTCATTATCATCATCATCATCATCATCATCATCATCATCATCATCATCTTTATTATTATTATTAATAATTATTAGTTATTATTATTATTATTATTATTATTATTATTATTATCATCATCATCATCATCATCATCACCACCACCACCACCACCGCCGCCGCCACCACCACCACCACCATCATCATCAACATCATCATCACCACCACCATTATTATTATTATTATTATAATATCATCATCATCATCATCATTATTATTAATAATTATTATTAATTATTATTATTATTATTATTATTATTATTATAATTAATAATAATAATAATAATATTATTATTATTATTATTATTATTATTATTATTATTATTATTATTATTATTATTATTATTACTATTTATGGGATTTTTTTCTGTCCCGCATCCGTAAGCCATCACAAGGTTTACTCTATACTTAACAATTGTTTTAAGTACTCAGTTGTATTAACATTTGTTCATGCGTTTTTTGATATTTTATTCTCCAAAAATATATTACGGACCTATGCTTTGGTGGGTACTTAGGAATTTTGGCTGGTATACACCTGTTTTATCGGAACCGGAGCTCCGACGAAGTTCCGATTAACATTTTGCTATCTTTACATCAGTCTCATTAAAATCATAATCTAATTATGCTTTGATTCTCTCCGCTATAGGATCTGACAACACTGCCTTGCTGGTCACGTCAGATCGAACTTTCATCTAATCAATATTCATGAGAAGATCAACTAATTCAACAAATGAAATCGCGCGTTTCATGTACACTTCAGATGATGTTCGAGTGAACCACAGACCTAATAACAAATTATTAATAATATTATGCTTAGTATGTCTGGCCCGTTTAGCTCAGTTGGTAGCGACACGGACTATAGCGACGTTCTATTATTAGTATTACTTCAGTGTGGGAACTTCAAGTTCGCAGTGAAGCAGCCTATATCGAGCTATTTTGTAGGCTGAAATCTGGCTAATCGTAAGGTAAATCTGTCGTGACCTTCAATGCAGAGTTGTCTGAACTTAATGAGATTGTCTTTACATGATAACCATTTTCCTGAAGTCTTCTTTTTTTTTTTCTTTTTTTTTTTTGCAAACAAGTAACATTTGTGTCGTTGTCGACGCTGATGTGCATCGACGTTTTTGTAAGTTAATTCATGCAACATCTGCCCTCATGGGTAAGATCAGATTGTCCGTCACCTGTGTAAAACACGAATGCAAGAAACACTTTTCCAGTACGTGGTTGTGTGATTTATGCGCGAATGACAGCTCAGACAGATACATCTCTAAATATTTATCTTATTATTTGTTTTCCTTACACCTGTTACATTTACATTTCATCGCATCTGAGAGGAATGTATAATGTACAGAATAGTTAAAGTCAGAATATGCTTATTGTTAACCTTAACGGAGATGATAGAGACTTTGTGTCAAGTATTTGTGTATAATATTACCGTCAAATTTAGTTAAATCGCCCGTTTAAGTACCCAGCCGTTAATAGCAACAACTGATTAGACACGTACGCTTCGTTAAAAAAGGCACGCTGACTTTTTAACCCTTGTGGTTACATCAACATTATCTGTGCTATACCTGTGATATAAATAAACCATTTAGATCTGCATACTTCCTGTGTTGTGCTTAGCGTCGGCGCAGCGTGTAGGGGATACAGCGTAATTAGTACACGAATAGTTATTTGACATAGTGTGTACAGTTTAATTTTATTCAGTTTATTTGGTAGCGTAATTCTCTAAGTTGTAACGCTTCCGAGTGCTTCGTCAACTGTTTCAGTCTATGTGCTAATAAGCATATTCTGCCTTTAACAGTAAGTAGTTGATAATACAACATATAGACAAAAATAACCGGATAAAAACGCATTTAAATATGGGACTAATACCATTATTTTATCAAATCTAAACGTAATCAACGCACCAGCCACGACAGGACCAATAGAGGTAAATCGTAATCTCCCATATAAAATGACAATTGTATGGACAAACTCTATAACTGTTGGTCGACTGGGACGATGGTTCAAAGAATAAATAAAACAAGCAAAGTAGTCGACAACATAAACATAAAAGGGTTGACAACAGAAACGATCAGTGGTAAAACGGCCGATGGGAGTTTAAATCAGGTTCTAGGTTATATGAAACCTCATTCTTACCATATTGCCATCCCCATTAAACATGACAGTGTAAATAAAGACATCCCATCAAACATGTGCTCTCTAACAAACTAGGCAATAATAATAGGCAATATAAGAATAACAAAAAGATGATCATGATTGTATTATGATGTTATTAATTAAGTGTTTTCATATTGGCCCAGTTATTGGTCCAAGCTTTTTGGTTATACAAAGGTTTTAAATGTTATATTGACTATTAATTAACTTAACTATATTAGCCTTGTTTTACTAGAAACTCTACACACAATACGACGCAAACTCGGCCGATATTAACCGGAAGTCGGCCAATATGAAAAAACAAGGCCAATATGAAGAAACTCGCCAATACGAGATTTAAGTGACGTCACGCACGTTAAGTAACTTCATTCGCGCTCGCTTTTTGGCATATAAATGAAATTAACGCTACTATAAATAAAAGCAAAGTATGTCAAAATAATTTAATTAAAAACAAATTATACTGTAGTGGCTGTTAATTAATAAAATTGTCATTAATTAAGTGGTTTCATATTGTCCGAGTTATTGGTCCTCGGACTATCATATTGGCCCGCGGCCTTCGGCCTTCGGCCAAGATGACAGTCCTTGGACCAATAACTGGGCCAATATGAAACCATTTAATTAATAACATCATAATATTAACAGCCCGTTCAATATTTAGATAAGACGTCATCATAAGGTCAACAATCTGTCAGGTCAATGCCCTGATGAACAATCAACGAAAAAAGTACAGTACTTGTAAATGGGTCACCCACTAAACATGGAATGTGTTAATTAATTTTCTTACAAGTAGCTTTTTGGTTATACAAAGGTTTTGAATGTTAAAGCCCTGTTAAAGTTGAGAAAATATACCAGATAAAACATTGCTCTGGGAACATCCCCCGTCATAGAGGAAATAATTGCCAATGTCAAAACTGAAATCCTCTGTCTTGTCACATATGTTGCTTATTATTTAACCATTTTCCATCCAGAGTTCTCAATCGAGAACCGAAGCTACATTATCAGAAATATAAGCTTTGTTGAGTTATAGTTCTTTTGGATATATAGTATTAACAATAGAAGAAAACGAAGGGTTGTCATCGTTTAATATATCATCCAAATACCGAGAGTTGTTCTTAAAAGCTTCGATGACATCTGCCTGAGTATCTGGTGAAATATACATACAACACGAAATCTCTTTCATAGCAATACAAAAACAAATCTGCAACAAGAGGTCCACAGTTCGTACCCAATGGGATACCAACAATTTGCCTACAAACGTACTTCCATCTCTGACTTACTTGTAAATCATTGGTCTATTTATAAGTTTGAAGATGAAACATTGAAACTTTCCATTTTTAATACTTTGATATTACAACTGACGTAGTTTAAATTATTCATCATTTGTCCTTGCAATGGTGATTTATTTCGCAAAAAAAAACATAAATAACTTGCCAAATATGCACCTATAGAGACGAAATTTGACGTGGGTGATCATGTTTTAAAATCTAAAAGGTTGATAAGTTTTCAATGTGTGTCCTGTAACTATCATAATAACTTTCAAAAGGTAATTCTCGCTGTATTACAGGTTGTTCTCCGAGGCTGAGTCGGTAAGTCTGTCGCTTATACATTACGACTTATTTATAACACTAGTGCTTCATGATCGCATTGATCGTTGTTTTTTGTTGGAAAACACTGTAAGCGCTACCAATTGTTACGGTGTCCTGTTAGGGCCACCTAGGTCGATGGTCGATGGTAAGATTCGATGGTAAGATGTGATGGTCGATGGTCCATCGCATCGTACCATCAACCATCGCATTTTACCATCGATCATCGCATCTTACCATCGACCATCGCATCTTACCATCGGCCATCGATATCGGCCATCGACCTAGGTCGATGGTCGATGGTAAGATGCAATGGTAAGATGGCCCTAACATGACACCGTACTTACGTTATTTTGTTCTAGCTACACCTTCACATTTCTTGCAAATTCACAGTGACATTCCTCTTTGTGTCCATTTGTTCCAAGATTAAAAAATGCTTTCTTCTTGGGTCTTTCTGTAACTTAAGGTTAGCGACCTCTAATAAATACATTGATACGCTCAGCACCATTGAAAACGCAACACTGGGGTTTATTTTTTTGAATTTCTAGAGATGTTCGAGATATTAAAGTTAAATGTGGTTTAACTGAAAGAAGTAGAGAAAATATTATGGAACTGGTTATCGCCATATTTTAACCTTTGGGACAAAGAGACTTGCGTACTAACATAAAATACAATCTTGATTTGAACATAAAAGAAGGCGGATTAAAAATCAAAAATGTTACATTTTTAAATGTACTGAGTATATATAAGAAAATATTGTAAAATTGGAGAATATAGCCGTGATTAAAATCCTGAAATGGTCTAATGCTCAAACGATGGATTTATCTGACGTCAAGAGTAGGATGGCATGGTACATTAATAACCGTACATACAAGCGACAGCACTGATCGATTCGTTCCATAGACTGTATTGTGTAGTGTGTTTACCTTTGCATTGGTACGGCTTTTGTATCTTTTTATAATTTAATCACTGCCGTTGATTCTTTTAAAATTTTCATTAGAATGTTTATGGTTTTATATGGAAATACGTCGGTAGGTTTTATTTGAATAAATTTAATTGAATGTGTGTTTATCCTTTATATTAATACCTATGGCATTAAATGTTCTGTACAATTAATGCATTTTATGACAGATGAAAATAATGAGGCAGCCAATTTTAAGATCACGTGAGATTGTGTCATATATACATCCCTTAAAGGAACACAAGGCAATCTTGCATTACTTGCATTCAACAGTATTTGACAGAAGAATCGTTCCTTGGTTATATAGTTAATGGTAAACCCGGAAGAGGTTTACAAGCAATTCCTATCTAATTTCAAAATAAATGAAATAACTAAAATCTTAATTAATAAAATGTGAAGCTTTTTATTCTATTTTTCACACGAATTAAATGCATGGCAGATTAGCCACTTTTTAATATTAATGTATAGATTATTTTAATTTCGGAGAAAACAATATATATGTATATATAGAGGATCTTAAACGAGTTCCCATTTCATATAAGATTTATGAAACGAGTTATGAATTATTTTAATTTTAACGAGCCTTTTGGCGAGTTAAAATTAAAAATAATTCATAACGAGACAAAAGGAAAAAAGACAAAAGGAAAACAGACATACAGAGACAAAAGGAAAATAGAAAATAATTCTATTTTTTCTCAATTTTAGACAATTTTTAATTTGAAAAATAGGTTTTTCTTTGCTTTAGCATACATCTGCAGTGTAAAAGACAGATGATACAGAAAATCCCATGTTGATATGAGGTTTCATTCAAATTTCAGAATTGTTTGACCGAAGCACCGCATATTCAGCTAGATAGTGTATGAATTTTGTATTTTCCATAGGGTTCACAAAACATGAGCGAGAAAAAAAACCAACCTGGCTAACTTATGTATTTTATTGTTTTAAATTACTGGTCTTGGCTATACTGAAGATATTAAACCAACAACAATGTGTGCTGCCCTGCTTTGAAGCTCAGATGTTGGAAAAGGCTGTACAGTAACCCTATGGGAAAATTAATTGTGGTGTGAGACATTTAGCGCCAAAACGTCATAAAATATGTGTCGTCGTAACGTCGCGTCTCACATCATAACATTACGTATAAAAGAGTTCGTGTTTTACCTCTTTACAAAATAGCAGTTTACGTCAACTTTTTAACAAACCAACAACAATGTTTTGTATAACGTGCATTATTTTTATAAGCTGTCACAAATAATAAGTTTATGACTCAGATCTGGGTGAATTTGTAATAAATAAAATAGTTTCAGGTTGTTTTACACGTGTGCCATTTTATACTGTTACAGGCGCTGCATGAGACCAACCGGTTGTAAATACAATTAACATGTATACAATTGTATTAACAATTGTTAACAGACTTCCGTTATATGAAGAACAACTAAATTCTGGGCGGGTTTATCTCCTTTTCGAAAAAATATTACTTTAATCTGTTATATGTTTACCTTTAATGTTCATCTTTCCAAGTATGTATACATACTAGTTAACCCACTTATGTATACATACTAGTTAACCCTCATATGTATACATACTAGTTAACCCACTTATGTATACCTACTAGTTAACCCACATATGTATACATACTAGTTAACCCACATATGTATACATACTAGTTAACCCACATAGGTATACATACTAGTTAACCCACATAGGTATACATACTAGTTAACCCACATATGTATACATACTAGTTAACCCACATATGTATACATACTAGTTAACCCACATAGGTATACATACTAGTTAACCCACATATGTATACATACTAGTTAACCCACATAGGTATACATACTAGTTAACCCACATATGTTTACATACTAGTTAACCCACATATGTATACATACTAGTTAACCCACATATGTATACATACTAGATAACCCACATATGTATACATACTAGTTAACCCACTTATGTATACATACTAGTTAACCCACGTATGTATACAAACTAGTTAACCCACTTATGTATACATACTAGTTAACCCACTTATGTATATATACTAGTTAACCCACATATGTATACATACTAGTTAACCCACGTATGTATACATACTAGTTAACCCACTTTGTAAAATGGTTGAAGTTTTAGAGAAAAAAAATACCATCCTCTTTTAAAAGCATAACACATTTATATATAATAATATTTGAACCATGGTAGTCTTTAAGCACAAATTCGTCATCTGCATTGTTTATTTGCCTTCTGCTTCGTTTATTAACAATAAAAAACAAAGGTGATAACTACTCACCCTGTAGAACTCCCAAGTGTACAAACTACTCACCATCCTTGTAGAACTCCAAGTGTACAAACTACTCACCCTGTAGAACTCCAAGTGTACAAACTATTCACCCTACTCACCCTGTAGAACTCCAATAGTACAAACTACTCACTATACTCACCCTGTAGAACTCCCAAGTGTACAAACTACTCACCCTGTAGAACTCCAAGTGTACAAACTACTCACCCTGTAGAACTCCAAGTGTACAAACTACTCACTATACTCACCCTGTAGAACTCCCAAGTGTACAAACTACTCACCCTGTAGAACTCCAAGTGTACAAACTACCCTGTAGAACTCAAAGTGTACAAACTACTCACCCTACTCACCCTGTAGAACTCCCAAGTGTACAAACTACGCACCCTGTAGAACTCCAAGTGTACAATCTACTCACCATCCTGTAGAACTCCAAGTGTACAAACTACTCAACCTGTAGAACTCCAAGTGTCCAAACTACTCACCCTGTAGAACTCCACGTGTATAAACTACTCACTCTGTAGAACTCCAAGTGTACAAACAAACTCATTACATCTTTTATTACGAGGTTTAGCTTGTGATGTCACAGAGGAGTACATTGATTTTACGAAATTAAGTGTTTTCCCACGTAAACCTCAGTGTACAAGTTTATTATCTATACTAGCCATATAGTCATAGAAATCGAAAAAGTCTCAATACATGTAAAATAAATGTAATTTAACCATGTAGTATAAACGCAGTATCGACATTTTACCTGAAGGCTGTCTATGCTTCAATATACACAAACTAATAATATTCGGCTGATATGTTGAAAGTCTTAACAATGTCACACAATTTATACCCTTCTTGTGTAGCACACCCATTGCAACACAGGAAGTGTCGGCCCGTCAATAAATAATTCTCATTTCTTTTTGTAAAAAAAGGCATTTTCACTAATTTAAAGTGCTATTTCTGGTTTATATCACATTGTTGATCTATTTGTTACATTTTTCAAGCATTGTCATGTTAAACTTGTGAGTTTTTAATTTATTTTGCTTATATGTAAATGAGTGTATGAATACAATATTATGGCATCTCAGTGTTTATGTTTTTAAAGGGAGCATTCATTCATGAGACAAGTTCTTTCTTAGAAGATACATGACCCCCATTTTTCTGTGGATTTTTTGGCAGCATATGTGTCATTTGTGATGAGAATGTAAGTTATTCATTTTTAATTTGGGTCTAGATATGAATGACAACATGGCATTTAAATTAATTTTAATTCACACACAACTCAATGCAACAATCAATGAGCGTGTTACACCTTCATGTGCAATGGAATAACGTAGCATACATAGGTTGACACGCGCAAGTGTCAGCCAAAAATGCAAATTCAACTTATAGGTCTCACTAAACAGTTATTTCCCTTGCCAGTCACGGTAGAACTTTCTGACGCTTAAAAAAAAGATCTGTGTTATTCGTTTCTTGTTTATTTCTTAAGATGTACAAATAGTTTCTCTTTTTTTTGTTGCAGGTGACAAGAATGGGACAAGTTCATGATTTCATACAGGTTTGGATAAGCCTGAACGTTTCTGAGCCCAGATCTGAGAATCTAATACCGGGTAGTGATACACTTGAAAATGAAAGTGAAATGGACAAATTCAAGAGGGTCTCTTCAAACTATTGATATTAAAAAAAAGCAAATTGGTCAGCCACGTGTTTTTTGCTGGATACTTCGAGCAACAGACGTCAAGTTTCACAAAGAACATATTTTTAAGAAAATTCAGGAAGTACTACAGTGGTCAAGAGGGGTCCTGGTACATATGTACAGCAATATAAAATTAACTGTGTTGTGAGACGTATAACAAAATATGGAGCGATTTCGAAGGAGGTATTTTGTTTTGGTTTTACTTTACTAACGGTGGCCGTCTTTGAGTACAGAACCCACATCTGAAAGGGTACCTCTCAAAATGCATTTTGCGGGGTGGGAGGTTGGGGTGGCGGCAAGTTTCAATAACATATTGTTATCAGTTTCAGAGGAATGTCGTTCTAATATACCATAATAACCTTATGTAAAATACACGTCTCCGTGGTCGCCATCTTGAATAGTAAAATATGACCTAAACCACAAACGTAATTGAGGTCAAATGCAAATAAAATTGTATTCAACGAAAATGAAAGGTTTTATATATGTCGTTTGAAATGCCCTTTAAGTTATTATGGTAAACTTTGATGACAATTGACAACGATGGTTACACTTTTGGAACATATTGAATAGCTGACGATGACGAAAAGCACGCACTTGGATCATGCATATAACAGTATTATAAAGATAGGTTTCGGAGAAGTCGTTTGAAATGTCCGTTCATTTTGAGGTTTCTTTTGATTCCATTTTGGAGTACGGGGACTTGGGAGGGATTGGTGCGAAAAACACAAATCGGAAAGGTCACCAAAAGAATGACTATTATAGCCAATATTCATTAAAATCCGTAACATTTGCCTCCCGTTCGAGCCAGCTTGAACGTCAAATTGTTATAAAAAAAAAAGAAAAAAAAAGAAAAAAAGAAGAAGAATAGCACAAAAATAAAATGTTGGTCATTAGTTTCGGATGGACAGAAGAGTTCTAACATGCATTAAATATTGTATTTTTTATTCAATTTAAAAAAATACTATATACATGTATGTTCTACGAGCTACAATGAACCTTATAGTATACTCTTCATAGTAAGAAAGGTCCCTATAGTTTTGTTTAACTTGTTTGATGATTATTTTCTGCATATTGGCATTGACCTATATTTGCCCTAAGATAACATTATCAAAGTTTCCATAGGCCGTCCAATGCGGTCATGCTAGTATTACACTAAATTATCATAAATTATAAATATGTCGTTACAGAGATGTACATATGCTGTGGTTCTTCTGTACAGTGTTGCATATACGTTCGTGGATGCAGGTAACTATTTTGTGTAGTTTTATATATATGTTAAATACAGCTGTAAATAATTTTATTTTTAAATATTTTTTCTGTGCGATTACACGATTTGTGGATTTTTTTCTCAGATCTCGGCAATCGATACGGTGTGCCATGTTGCCGTTTCCTTCGTAAATTTGTTTACTGAAGGGAAGTGAAAAAAAAATATCTCCGATTAAGACTTATACATATAATAGATAAAGAGACAATTAAAAAGAAAAGCACTGCTTTTAACGTAAATTACAATTCAACGCTATATAATAAATCGGATAGACTGTTGATTCGAGTTTGTACCAGCTCCAAAACCTCAAGTACAACGGCTCGTTCTATTTACAATAACAACCTGTATGCGGGTGAATTGTTAATAAGTGTAATCTAACTAATAATACTCTCATCATGGTGTGTTATACACTTCTCAAAACTGCTAACTACACCGCTCACGTTTTGGGTTATATATATCGATGGGTTGAATGTTTTTCAATAAAATAAAAAGGAAATACCAATTCAATCATTTTTACATCATTTCATTTTATTTTTTTCATGGGCAATGCTAGAACTAAACCACAATAAGCAATTACAAACGACCCATGTAAACACTAAAGTCACACTTTTATGAACAAGAAATGAAAAGTGTGACTTTAGTGTTTACATGGGTCGTTTGTAATTGCTTATTGTGGTTTAGTTCTAGCATTGCCCATGAAAAAAATAAAATGAAATGATGTAAAAATGATTGAATTGGTATTTCCTTTTTATTTTATTGAAAAACATTCAACCCATCGATATATATAACCCAAAACGTAGCGGTGTAGTTAGCAGTTTTGAGAAGTGTATAGTATCAGAGGACTCAAATGCCAAATTGTCGGAACCAATCAGATTTATTCTGTAGTAGTTTCGTATAATATTTTTTGAAATATCTTAACATTGTATGATATAAAAAGTGTTGCTTTATGTTGTCTTATGTTGCCTCGAACCTGAACCGATACACATAGTAGACGACGCTCTAACCGACTGCGCCTGCGCCTTGATTTAATAGTATATAACAAATGTCACGATCTGCAATCTGATTCGTTCCGATAATTTGGCATGGGAGCGATCTCGTATTTAAATTTTTTTAAGTAACTAAAAGTTGGTATTACATGATCTCTTATATAAAAGACTGGTAACTGGTTTCTAATCTAGGATCAGAAATTAAGCAGCTTCGGTTACTAGTTAAAATACTAATACTTTCCCTCGTTGCATGGAAAAATCATGTAAACTTTTAATCGGCGTTCGGCCTCACATAACTGCACCTCGGGCAAAAAAAATAGAACTATTTACCGGGAGTCCATTAAATAAGTCTATACTTTATAACTTCAGAACTGTCATTTGCCTCGTACTATGGTGACCACATGGTTTTGCAGCAAGGGAAGAGTAACTTAGTTTGGGGATACGCCGACAGAGTTGGTGAAAAGGTCACTGTCCTAGTTATTGGACATCATGATCCACCGATTGACACCACGGTTATTGCTGATCCGACACTCGGAAAGAACATATGGAAAGTTATGTTACCGCCTGGACCTCGTAAGAGTTTGATGGTTTGTCTGCACCGAGATAGTTATGTAACATACAAGAGTAACGGACATAATTAAGATTAATTATCACTTTATATAATTATAGAAAAATACATTTTATAGTTTTATTTACAACATTATCGTAATAAGACACGATAAAAAAAACGTTTAACAGCGATTGGGATAAATGTATCACATAAATAATGGATCATGTAAACGTATGGCCATAATACCCAACTCTTTTAACTGATAAGTTGCATACTCGTAATAGAGGGAGAAAATACTATTATTATTATTATTATTATTATTATTATTATTATCATTATTATTATAATAATAATTATTATTATTATTATTATTATTATTGTCAGGTCCTGGGCCAGTGAATATAACTGCATCTTCGAGTGAAGGGTTAGTCGCCATTACGGATGTGCTATTCGGTGATGTTTGGATATGTTCTGGCCAGAGCAATATGCAGTTCACCCTCAGTATGGTAAACACTCATATTCCTTAAACAATTACATTAATTACAGACATTAGATATAGGGCTGTGCCACTGGAGTCTTCCGACACATCTATATAAACATCGTCATTTAATTGTGAATAAGACACTTCTCAAACTGTTTCATCTTGTTCTGAAATATGGGAAATATTCATTTAATTATAATGTTTATGTAATTCATATAACATTTTAGGTAGACATATTTATATACTATTCGTTAAATATAGCATATTCATATGTTCCTATCTCTCTGATTAATGTATTGGCGAATTTAAACGGAAACTAGTAGCCTCTCATCGCTGCGGGTTCGAATCCCACTAGGAGCTCAACTTGTTAGTGAGAAAGTGTCGATTCTTACGGATTGCGGGAAGTATACAGTATTAGTTCTACGCAGAAAGTGGGTGGTCTGTCAAAACCAAACAAACAAATCATTTTTAATAGCATGCTGAACATTGTTTTGTTTTTAAATAGCATGTTTCGGGCAGGTTCCTGTTACACTAAGAAGTGTGCGTTGCATATACATGTAGTTGATCTTAAAACGTATAAGTATTCATCTACAATATACTTTATTTGGTACAATTGTGTTTACTGCGACAAAAATAGAAAACTAAAAAAGTAATGATTAATTCACATGCTTTTTAGGCATTTAACTTTAGTGAAGAAATAGCGGATGCTATAAACTTCCCCGAGATCCGGCTGCTGACGATATCCGAGAAATGGTCCAACATGACCCAGTATGATCTGCTGGGAATCGACGAGGCCTGGACACCACCAAACAGAGGTAACGGCAAGCAATTTGATGATCTATACGGGTGACACACTGTATACTAGTCAAAATTCCAAAGTACCCACCTAAGAATATGTCAATTATATTCTCATATTTCGTGCTTGATTAGAGATACGGTTAAATTGCAAAATAACGAGTGTACATCGTATGCTCTGACTGAATGAACATATTTTTAAGCTTTCGATGTGTTTTCTGAGAAATAAGTTATGAGACTTATACATCTGGTTATATAGGATGTTGTTAAGTACTTCGAATTAGTGCAGCTTTCGATTTCCTAATTCTACCTTCGAATTAGGGCAGCGTTCGACGTTCCTAATTAGTGCAGCGTTATGCCAACTAAAAATATTTTGACATCGTGTTTTACTAGCATTACCACTGCAAATGCGTTTGCAAAAGATTTTCGAAATATTTAATACTAACACTGAATTCCAGTTACTTGACGTTCAAACGATATTCAATTAAAAGGGAGGTAATTTATAAGATTAACCATATTTTATTTTTATAGACGGAGAATGTGCAATAAATAGGTCAATTTTTTATGCTGTTTTTATACTATTTCATACCAATTTTAAGAAGTTTATATCGTTAAGCGGACTTCGATTCATGTTATGTGTTTTATCAGCTTATTTCATGTTTTGATATACAGGGAGCGTAACTCTGAAAAGATGTAACAATTTAAACAAAATATACATGTTTTACAAACTATGGGTCAAAACAAAATACTTATCACACAACTATTCTAATAATATATATTTAAAATAAGAAAATTAGTTAAGATACAAACGTGAGTAATTAGGAATTGTGTTCAGTATATAATCTTTGTATTGTCACGGGGTCGTTTTGTTTTATTAAAAAGAATACTATTAGTGATTATATTATCGAAACGGACTCAAAAATTCCATTTAAATATGCATGGAACTACGAACACGGCAACGATTATAAGACTGCATTAGATTCTGATTGAACTATAATGCATGTGCATTTAAACAATTTGCAAAATAAAATACACAATTGCTATAGTGATAATGATATTGATAATTGTGTGCATGATTTATCCAATAGTATGGATGGTGCTGTTCACCATTGTTTAAAAGGAATACAAACACTGGTTGTTACAAATACGACGAAAAAAACGATGTATTTGAAAATAAAAGATGGTATAACAATAACTGTGCAGAATGTAAATATGTATTTTATCAAAAACTGAATAATTTTAGAAATGACAGAAATTAAATACCAAGAAAATAATGGAACATGCTAGAACAAAATATAAAGAAGCTATTCATAAAGCCAAATTTGATTACCGGCAAGATGAAACACAGAAACATATAAAGCTCGGAATAAAAAAGCAAAATCCTACTGGTTTATAATAAAAGGTATTTGTGGTTTAAAAACGGCTAAAATTGAACGTAGTATGTAAGAGAAATATTTTAAGGCAAATAACAATCCTGATGACAGATTATTTACACCAGATGATGGTGTCATTATGTTTAATGACAGATATGTTAATGACGAGTTTGCATAATGAAATGTCTGATACTGAATTAGAAATGGCTGTTAAACAACTTAAAAATGGTAAAAGTGGAGGACCAGGCATGAATGTTAATGAATTTTTCAAGAATGGAATACGCCAATTAGATCCTACTCTAAAACGTTTATTTAACAAGGTATTCAATAAAATATTGAATATTATAAAATCCATGTGTAATGATATACAATCAGAAATCAAACTAAATAATATGATTGGCAATGAATTTACGTGTATATTAGGCGTTCGTCAAGGGGAATGTTTATCTCCTGTTTTATGTTCAATGTTATTAAATGATATTGAAGCTGAATGTGTTGTAAAAGGTTTAGATGGTATTGATATTTCATTTATGAAACTATTTTTGCTACTTTATGCCGATTATATTGTAATTTTCTCAAAAGAAGCTGCAGATTTGCAGAAAGGGACTTGATTTGTTATATGAATATTGTCAAAAAATGGAAATTAGTTTTAAATACTGCCAAAACTAAAGTAATATATTTTAGAAAAGGTGGCGTTCTTCAAAGAAATACACAATTTATATTCAATGGTAAACAAATTGAAATCATTAGTAGTTTTACGTATTTAGGTATTGTCTTTAATACATGTGGTTTATTTTCTAAAACTCAGGCTTTATTATCTGGCCAAGCGTTAAAAGCCATTTTAAGTTTGAAAAATGTTTATATTACGTGGTCCGAGTATTAACTTTCATACCACATCCAACCCCTTCTCCAAGAAGCGAAGACTGGGTTGGCTGGGGTATGAAATAAAACCTTAATTCTGGCTTTAACAGTTTATATATTGTAAAATTAAAACATTAAATACACAATTTTAAGCAGGTTATCGCATTTTTTTTCCAGTAAAAAATGTTTTAAAGGTGAAATATCAGTTATCAAATTCTTCTAATATAAGCTTTCCCATTGCTTAATGGAATTAAGACGGGACCACGTAATGTACAAATTCATCGACTTATCGCCAAAACATGTATTAGACTATTCGATAAAGTCACAATCACCTTGTTACTTTGAAGCATGAAACGGACAGTATACCTTCTTCAAACCAAGCACAACATAAAAATAGCCTTACCTTCTGCTTCCAAACTCAAAATGTTGCACAAAGTGAATGCAGGTGTTGATGCTAGGCCGTGTGAGGTCAAGAATGCGAAAAACGATGCCAACCACCAGTTGCATCTCTGATTAACCTGAAGCAAACTATCTGGTAAACCACTAGATACACAAACATAATAATTAATAATACATCTGGATTGTACGTATGTTAACAATGTATCTCACATAACAGTCCTGTCAGCTGTATTCCGGACTACTTTCAACAACTACCATTTTGACCCACCGGTTCCCGGTCCAGTCATGGG
The DNA here is from genome assembly GCA_037043455.1 of Cyrtodaria siliqua. Taxonomy (NCBI): domain Eukaryota; kingdom Metazoa; phylum Mollusca; class Bivalvia; order Adapedonta; family Hiatellidae; genus Cyrtodaria; species Cyrtodaria siliqua. Next base: position 145,683 of record JAWPHD010005234.1, read on the forward strand.
AATCAAGAGCAGTATCAAGCTATGTTATAACACTGATAAATGACGAGAGTTTATTTCATATGAACGTTTAAAATTATTAGAGCAAGGGTTTAGTACCAAATGTATCAAATATAAGATACCTGTTTTACTGTTTCAGACTCTGTCGGCCATTCCGATTGGTCATATTTCTCCGCGGTGTGCTGGCTGTACGGGAAATATCTTTACAAGCATTTGAACTATCCAATCGGATTGATAGCTACAACATGGGGCGGTACGCCTGTGGAGTCGTGGTCTTCACCTGACGCCATCAATACGTGTTCGGAGCCACAACCAGTTAAAAAACATACGTATGTAATGTTTCTTGAAATGCACCACACCCGCTATTTTTGTACAACACATGCATGGTGTTAAACGACGCTTTTGACAACCTTTCAGACATATCACGATGGTGTCTAGCTTTGGCAGTGAGCACAATGCTCATCTTTATACTGTCAACTTTATAGTGCTGCCACACTGGAATATCACGTCGTAGAAACATAACATGATACCCCACCCAGTCGCATTATACCGACACTGGACCGACCAGTCCCAGCGCTACCCACCTTCAGCCATTGGAGTTATTAGTGACATTTGATGAAATCTGGTTTGACCCGGCCGTGAATCGAAGGAAAAAAAACGAAATAAAAGTTGAGCTTTCACGATCATCCCGAGAGACTGAAAAAATTGAAACCTTGAAATACTGACGGCGAGCCATCGCAAATACCCACATTTTCTTTATACAAGTCAATTCCCTTTAACCCTGTATCCATTTTACATGTAATTGTTTTGATTGTTCTTTGATACGCAGATCAGAAATAGCACTATTTATGCTTTTCTGTATACATTTATGACACTGTAAATGAATGAAAAATGTTCATGGTATTTGTGTATTTGAACTTTTGACCCATATCCCAGAGTCCCATGATGATCCTGAGCAAATTATACTGGTATTCCCAAAAGCATTACATTTTAAAAATATATATTTGACACAATTTATGTCTCTCCCACAACTCCCACCACCTCACCCCACATACACCCAGTCCCAGTCCCAAACTCCGCCCCCCCCCCCCCCCCCCCCCCACACTCCCCGTCCCCGCCCACACACACAGAGGGGAAAACATATTACATTATATCCCTTCATCAAAATGTTCGTTTGAGACACAATTAAGAGGAAAAACATTGACACCCTGTTACCCTTCCCCTCCCCCCCACCCCCACTCCCCCCCCTCCCCACCACCACCCACCCCAAACCCAGGGAAGGCATCCGACTTTTAATAAATCATTTGACGTGTTGCTCTTGCACGCCGTCATCATATCGACGGTCTAAAACCACAAACGCATAACTGCATTTTTGAAAATATTGAGTTTGAGATATCGTTGGATTCGTATTAAAAAGCCCTTTCTAACGGTGTAATATATACGTTTGTAGCTCTTACATAGAGCTCGTAATAGGCTGTTCCACAAACGCATAAGTGTCGATTAGTAGTTTTTTTCAGTTCCACAAACGATTTTTTTTAACCAATGAAATTTCGAGTTCTGTACCATGTGTTCATTAAAAATGGCGAAAATAAAAAGTGTCGAAGGAAGAAATCGTTCAAAAAAATGCTAAATTACGTTGATTAATCGGAATGTAAGTAGTCCATGCCCTGGATATTTCATTTAAATCATGTTACCTATATTATAGCCATAGTTTGGTAAACATATCAACAGTAGATTTCTGTCCTGGTCCAAATCTGTACATGACATATTTTCGGATAACATATATTTCGGATAAATTTCACAATATTTTGTATAAAACACGCCAGCATACACAATGACGACTCCTTGTATGTTTATTCGATGATTTCAAGCAGTGTTCTATAAAGCATAACTATTTAAAACATCAATTATTGTGTAAAACACAATTTACACGTGAAGAAAAAGTAGAGATCTGGAAGCAAGGTCTTGGGGTATTTTGATATTGATATTATATTTTTTCATATTATATTGTTAGTTATACAGGTTCTTGACGTGATATATGGTGGCATATAGCCTGCTGAGATTTAACGCCTCGTGTTATATAAATCACAGTCCTGTTGTATGCCACCATATATCCCGTCTTTCGTCATACTTGTATAACGAATTTATAACAGTTTCCATATACACATTCGCTCACGGTATATATGGGTTCATATATCCCGGGCCTTAAACAATACAAATGCTCGAAATTTATTTGCAATATTATAAACAATGATATATATTCCCATTTATTCGCTGTCTGTTTTCTACAACCTGTTAAAATCACAGAGGTCTATTTAGGGCGGAAACTTTGCTCTGTATCATTTACATCTTGATTTTAAACATTCTAAATAAAGTATATATTTTGCAGGTCCCAACTAACCAGTCTCCCAGAAGAAGTTCTCGTGAAAATACTGCACCACATAACCATACAAGAATTGCTACTGACAGTGTCTTTGACTTGCAAGACATTACATCAGATCATCTCAAAAAATGGTATTTTGTGGAGGCACATAGAGTTTCAACACGAAGTGACATTAAATTTGGAACAGATATCTAGAATTTTTAGACACTCAAGATATATAGAATGGTTAGACATTCCATTCGGGTCAATTAATTGCACTGCACCTGATATTGACTTCATTCTTACAACAGAATTGATTGCAAAAGATTTGTACTGGCTCAGTGTGAGTGGCAGCCCAGTTTCAACACTATGCTTCCTGAATAATGTGCCAAACATTCGTTTATTGAACTTATCAGAATGCAAAAATCTGATTGATGACAATTTCAAAATAATCTCGAGATTAGTGAAGTTGGACCACTTATATATGTCGTTCACCTCTGTACGCCCCCAAACAGTCATAGACTTGATGCAGCCTCTCTCACTCTTGACATTAGACGTGGCGGGGATCAAATTTGCTCTAGCAGAAGTACAGGAAGTTTTAGAACATGCCTATGAGCATTTATTATATTTTCACCTTTCCTTGAACTTTGACATCAATAGACAGGACTTTAATCAAGAAATTGCCGATTTATATACTGGGTGTTCCTTCCAAATTTATAGAACAGTATAAAAAACAATACAAATAACAATGAATCGACTAAATGTTCAACAGGTACTGAGCCTCTTAGAAGAAAGCAATAGTGAATCAGAACAAAATCTTTCAGAAAACAATGAAGTAGAAAACAACGTCAGTGAACAGATTAGTGCTATTGATCATGAAGATACAGTAATTAACAAAAGTGAATTAACAATAAGGGAAATAATACAGGCAACAGATGATAACAACAACCTGGCAAACAAGTCTGAAAGTATTGTATCCGACTTTGAAGTTAAAGAAACATTAATTGCTACAAAATACGAGGGATCACCAAGAAATGTAAAACATTTAAAAACATATGATCCTGATAACTATGTTCAAATTGACGTGTATAATGCAAATGAATTATCGCCATCTTATCTTAAAGAAATGGAGAGGGAAGGTGGTCTCGTTCTTAATATTGAGGATATTGGTGTGAGTTTCTCTGAGGACAATAAGACAGATGAGAGTGCTGAAACAATAAATTATCGGGACGAAAACTATAACAAACTAAAAGATTGTATTCACCATAACATCGACATAGATGATGAACTATTAGACCTAAACACAACTGCTAATGTGAGACATAACATAGAAGAAGATCTTGTTGAAAATGAATCATTAGACATTAGCATGAACACAAATGACAATATGAGAGATGACATAGAAAATGATAGAGTTGACAGAAGAGACACAGATCAAGAAACAAAGATATCAACACCTGGCAAAAAAATGTGAGAAAAAGAAGATGTCAGTCAGGATTAGATTATATGAATTCAAGAGGAAAACATGTGGCAGCAAAACGTACAAAGATTCGAAAAGATTGTAAGGGTAAATGTAGGTTGCAATGCTCATGGCATATTACTAATGATGAAATAAGAGGGATCCACTCATACTTTTGGTCCTTGACAGACGACCAAAAGTTAACATTCTATGCAGATACAACAGAAAGGCTTCAAAAGGGTACACGCAAAACAACACGACAAAATGTGAACTCAAAACGTAAATACACATATTTGTTTTACATAAAGAAGGGGTCTAACAAAATACCAGTGTGTCGAGAATTTTACCTCGGTGTATTAGGTATCCATATTTCAAGAGTAAGAAAATATTATGAAAAACTTGATAAAAAAACAGATCTAAAAGATATGCGTGGACGAAATACAAAGTCACGAATATCTGAAAGTAACATAAAGTTTGTCAAAGAACATATAAATTCTTTTAACAGGGTTCCTTCTCATTACTGCAGAAGCAGTACCAGTAAAGAGTATCTAGAAAGTAATCTAAATAAGCAGAAAATGAACGACATGTATAAGGAAGAGTGTATAAAAGGAGAAAGAAGTCCAGTTAAAAAGTCAATGTACAATACAGTGTTGAACAGAGATTTTAACATTGGGTTTCACAAACCCAAGAAGGATCGTTGTGACCTTTGCGAAGAAATCAAAATAAGAAACACATACTATGGACCATTCGATGAGAAAAGTACTGATAGATTTGACAAACACGTAGCGGATAAAATTGCAACGAAAGAAGAAAGAGATACCGATAGAAAGAATCAAAGTGAAACGACTGCGACAGTGTGTTTTGATCTTGAAAATGTTCTAGCACTTCCAAGAGCTGAAGTATCCAACTTTTTCTATAAAATATCGAGATTTTTAGAACCAGAAACGCACATGTGTCAATTTGTTTATGGAACTAAAATAAATGAACTTAACGCAAAAACCTGAGCAAATTAAAAAAACTAATTTTACTGTAGCATTTTTAATTGTTCATGGATATTGATAAGTTTTGGATATGTTTTCGAGAATATAAGTATACAAAATCATGCAAATTTTCATGAAGATCCATCAATCTGTGTGAGCTTTGTCGATGGTCGAATCTTTAAATGCGATTTACAAAAAATGAAAAAAATGCAGTTATGCGTTTGTGGTTTTAGACCGTCGATATGGTGAGGTCATACCCTAAGTTTGGTTGAATTCCGTTTGAAGCGGTTTAGGAGGAGAAGTGATAACGGACGGACAGACAGACAGACAGACGGACAGACGGACGTACGGAGTTGATTTTAATATACCCTTTTTTTCATAAACGTGGGTATAATAATGGGCTAACAAATAGCATACTTGATATTGGCTGTACAATCAGTGAAATAAAGATATTCCTTCGTTATACAGTAAGTCTTATTTCAGCAATCAGCTATCCACTGCTCCGCAGAATTACCCGTCTGTATTATGGAACGCCATGGTTCATCCGCTCCTCAACCTTACCATATATGGGGCTATATTCTATCAAGGTATGGCGGTAGGATGGTATTTATTGAATCTAACTTGATTGCATATAAAAATACTACGGTATTCTACCATGTGTTTAAATATATAATTAAAGTCATATAATCAACCATTAGTAATTTATGCAAACACAATTTGATTTGAACTATTTCTATTAAAACATTTAAGATTTGTACGGAAGCCCATTTAGTGTAGATTGTCTATATGCAAGTTATATAGACACTATTTCTTGCAGTATTGCATTGTCCTCATTTTAACCTAAAGAGGGGTGTTTCAGTTCATCGCAGAACTTTCCAAGAGACGTGTTCCAAATACTAGTACATGGTAAAAATGTTATTTAGTATAGGTTGTGGCCCTTGCAGAAACAAGTTAAATCGTAAATGAATAAAAAAATCCATGCTGGCATTCGAGATGGCAGACTTAATTATTTATCATTAACCAAGCTATTGTACAAATAAAAACACGTGTTCTTGATATGCCAACATTGCTTGCTGCAGGAGAAGCTAATGCCGCTGCACCAGACAGATATAAATGTCAGTTTCCTATCATGATTGACGACTGGAGGAAGAAATTTAACGAAGGCTCGGATGGGCAGACAGATGCCAAGTTTCCATTCGGATTTGTACAGGTTTAATGTTCTGTCATAAAATAACTACGCTATTTGATTGTATAAATGCACATGGTTAATGTGGCATTAAAATGTCTTTTAGGTTGTTCATTTAACGCATTGATTACCTAATACGGATTAAGAGCTTGTTTAATATCAGTACTGGAGATATAGTGTTAATTTAATGATTGATTTAAAGTAGCTATCCCGCCAAATAACGGCACAATTACACTACAAAACCGTTCATCAAAACTATATCCAGGTGTTCAGGTCCCGAATAAAAGTAAATAGTTATTAATGAGCATGCATAAAATGAATTATGAGTTGGTAACTCTTAATTCGACGCTCCAGTTTTGGGGTTTAGCCTGGCTGGTTAAAGCCGTTTATATTGTGTCTTTATACTTTGGATTCTAAAAATATTTAAGTTATATCATCATTATCATCATTATCATCATCATCCCTTTATCGTTACAATGCTCTAGCAAAATAATGGATGGTTTACAAACAGAATTTGCAGTTCTGTACGTGAGATGGTTCTATACTCATGCCACATATTAAGCTCCGTGAGAAATGATTTCATAAATCTTTTTCAGCTGATTGCTCCATGGAGAAATAAATTATTCAACAATAATCTTCTTTCAGCTAGCTCCATTGAGGATTTAACAATCTTCTTTCGTCTAATTCCGTCTTCTTTCAACTAGCTCCATGGCGAAACGATTCATATATTGTCACCTTTCAGCTAGCTCCATGGAGGAATGATTCAACAATAGTGAAGGGTTTTCCGGATATCCGTTGGCACCAAACATGCGACTTTGGCTACAATCCTAATCCACAGATGCCGGCAACCTTCATGGCCGTTGCTATGGACTTGCCAGACTTCGAATCGCCCTATGGAAGGTTTGAAGAACATATATGAAGTATCCACATATGTTAAAAACCGTAGTACAGTCTGCATTCAAAATGTATTGATGAAATGGCTGACCATACCCACACACAGTGGATTATATATGTATTGCAACCTTCATGCCTGGGGCTATGAATGCTGTGGACTTACTAGACATCGAATCGCACTATGGAAAGTTTATGACGTGATTTCTTAATATCCTTGGTCATTATCCTTTCATACAATCCTTATTAAACTTGTCAATATTCATCAAAAGGGGGTTATAACCTTATCATTTTGCAACGCACTGCATGTTCGTTTACCTACAGGCAATTACTATGGTACAAATTGCAATTGCTCGTTATGGTCCCTAGGCACAATGCATGCATGTAAATGCTGAATTTTCTAATTACATTAAAATTGTGTTGTTGTTTTCCGCAATTGTATTGAACTGTTTTCCCCTACCAGTATACACCCGAGAGATAAACAAGACGTGGCGTCGAGGTTGGTACTATCGGCACTCAATGTCGCCTACAACATGAGTGCGGGCAAGTTTCAGGGACCCAGGATTACCGCATTCTTCATCGACATTGGCTACTTCACGTTACAAATCGAGCTTGACAATGGAAAGACACCCATCGTCGTCAGATCTGTAGATGGTTTTGAGGTAACTTTAAATAAATCAATACGAACATGCTTAAGTCGATGTATAGTCAGGGTATTTAGTCCCCTACCGGTTTCCACCAGAGGGGGTTATATGTTTGCTGTCCGACATTCCGTCTAAGACGTTTCCGCTCAAGAATTTAAGCTTCCCTTGATGATTAACAAGGCGTGACTCATTAAAGAATCGTGTCGGCTCATTGATCAGATGTCAAGGTCATTGCAAATATGAATAGAAAGTTGGTTTCCGCTCAATAACTTTAATTTCCACTTTAATTTCCAATGAGGAATAACAAAACTTCACCACATTGACGAATTTTAACGAAACTTCATCACAAGGTGCAGCTCATTGTGGTTATTATTCGGGTTGTTTGTCAAAGGTCAAGGTCACTGTTACAATAAAATTGATTTCCGATCAATAAGTTAGCTTTCCCTTAAGGAATTAACGAAAGTTCAACACACGGTGTGGCTCGTGGAAAGAAAGCTCGCGATTGTTATTCTGGTCATTTGGTCAATGGCACTATTACCATATATAATAAGTAGACTTATTAGATAAGTGGTTACACCAGTAATGGACTTATAATTCGCTAAGTAGTTCATTCGTATTAACAGTGGCTTTATATCGTTTTCCCTACTTTTCACACCCTTTGTTGTTGACATGAGCGTGACAGCGTTCAAGTACCCTGGTGAAGAGTCTATATAATTTAAACAATATTTTATTCAAGTAATGAATGGGATTGGACACCAGGCAATGCCTATGTAAGACCTCTCCCGAGGTGAAGAGTCTATATCACCAGCATACGCTCTCACTTACGTGTACGTTATCATTTCCATTTAAGGCGCCTCGTGGAAATCTGGATGTTTTCAACTCGCGGCGACACGTTAGATTTTCTACATAACTTACATACTAGTATTTGAAAATAGGTATTACTACGGTTTTGAATAGCGTTTCAACGAATAGTACTAAGTTTGGTTGCACCAATGATATATTTAAACCTTTGGTAGAATAACAAGGAAAAATTATCTTCATATTGTATTTCATCTTATGTAATTACATGTATATGCAAAAAAGGTTGAAAGGCAAGGTGATACTAGATTACTATTTCGAGGTTCTTGTTTTAATGCGTAATACATGCTTCAAGATTGCTGTGTTTCCGTTAAAAGGTCAAGTTAAATTCTGCTTAAGCTTTTCTAGGGTGAGTGAGTAGAGGTCAAACTGTGTATACATACTGCTTAATATATTTACATATAGGCAAACATATTGGGTCAAGTGTGATTCTCGTCGTCGATATATTGGTCCCAAATCGGTCTACCTAGTCAAAATCGGTCTATGACCCAATAGTTTTTTTCAAAAGATGTATAGCGGGGTTAGGCACAAATTCTCTCTGTAAATGGACGTCATTATTTTGATACCTGTTTAATTATGTCCTAATTATGTCCTTATGCACATAATATGTTTTAAATATATATATATGCCGTAGTGAGTTCAAATTCTCTCCCTTTATTATATATACCTGAATTCACCGTATCCCCAGATCCGGCACCTTTCATTGTCACTGTCTCAATATAGCTGTGTGTGGTTGAACGCTTAAATGTGGCCCACTCATATGAGCTATAATTGTATGTATGTATGCGTCTATATGTTAATTGTGCCTTCAGATGAGTGTGTTATGATGTAGAGATACAGTTTATCAACGTGTGTTGCAACTACCTTTTTTAAGGAGTGAATATATACGTTTGATTTCTGTGTATCTCGTCATAGCTAGGCGCCCTGCCGTAGTTCGTCCGAAGGTTGTCTGTCCTTGGTAGTTCACAAATATTTCTCCCATATATATATATATATATACGCAGTATCCCCAAGATCCGGCACCTTTCATTGTCACTGTCTTATAGCTGTGTGTGGTTGAATGTGATCCCACTCATATGTATGTATGCGTGTATATGTTAATTGTGCCTCCAGACGAGTGACTGTTACAGTTTATCAGCGTGTGTTGCAGCTATCCTTTAGGAAGTGAATGCATACGTTTGAATTATGTATTCGCCCTGCCGTTGTTCGTCCGAAGGTTGTCTGTCCTTGGTAGTTCGCAAATAGTTCTCCCTATATATATATAAAATACCAGTTTATTGAATTAAAAAAAAAAATTAAATATATATTACTCGTTCTGATATTGCATAAGCCATGGCTATATTAATTTTAATATCCTACTTTTATCAGATTCGTAAGTAAATTCTCTTAACTCTTAACTTTTCTTTAACTTTCAAGTTTTGGATAACCTTCTTTTTTAATTTTTTTAACGACTCATTTTGACTCGGACTGAGCCATACAATTATAAGCATAGCATCTCCGTGGCCGAGGGGTTGTAAACGATGCGTTGTAAACCTTCGCCTCTCACTGCTGCGGGTTCGAATCCCACTGGGAACTACCTATGGCACCGTTTATTGAAGCTACAGAACAACACTACTCCATATATGTGTTCGCTCCGTGACGGCGGCATGTTTGATGGGAAACAGCACCCCTTCGAGGTTGCTGTCCAAATATACCTTAATACGACGTAGGACTCGCTTTATTTCGAGCTGCCCAGTCATGTTCCTGATTAGCTTAGTCCAGGGGAGAAAAATGCATATATCACTATAACATGTAAGGCATACATACGTTATCATCCTCAGAGATTGACTGACAAATTGGTTACTAGTTTGCCCGACTACTAGTTTGTCCGACTACTAGGGTGCTGTGCCCGACTACTAGTGTGCTGTGCCCGACTACTAGTGTGCCCGACTACTAGTGTGCTGTGCCCGACTACTAGTGTGCTGTGCCCGACTACTAGGGTGCTGTGCCCGACTACTAGTGTGCTGTGCCCGACTACTAGTGTGCCCGACTACTAGTGTGCTGTGCCCGACTACTAGTGTGCCCGACTACTAGTGTGCTGTGCCCGACTGGGAGCTCGACTTGCAATTATTGGGAGCTCGACTTGTAAGTGAGGAAGTGTCGATTCTTACGAATGGCAGGAGGTGTACAGTACTGGTTCTACCCAGGAAAAGTGGGTGGTCTGTCTCCACCACAAAATTCGACCATCATATATAACCTTACATGTGTTGAAAATAACAAACAAACAATTATAAGCCATGTTTTTCAGATGTGCTGTTCCTTAAACAACCAGTCCAGGTGTGATGGAACCGATTCAAAATGGATTCCGACTCCAATTATCACTCATGACGCAAACAGTGTTACGATGTCTTACAAAAATGGTTGTGCCAACCAGTGGGTCATGGGGCTGAGGTATGCGTGGAGGGAGTCGCCTTGTTCCTTTAAGAAGTGTGCAGTTTATACTGTGGAGAACGAACTACCTATGGCACCGTTTATTGACCTCGGGTTGATCGGGCTTACGGGTCAGAGAGGCATATATTAAAAAAGCTGGGTTCTGTTAAAATATGTGTTTGCGTTACATTGTTTACTGCCATAGTTAATAATTCATTTAGGTGGTGGGGCGTCCGTGGAAGAGTGGTTAGAGTCTCTGACTTGAAACCACTTGCTTCTCTTCGCTGTTGGTTCGAGATCTCATGGGAAACTTTATGTGAGGAAGCTATCCAGCTGGACTGCGGAACGTGGTTTGCCCAGGTGTACAAACATTACCAAAGGGGCACCTAGGGTCTTCCTCCACCAATGGAAGCTGGAAATTCGCCATTTGACCTTAGCTGTTGATACGACTACAAAATCCAATTAAATTAAATTTATTTAGGTGGTGTAGGTCAAAATAAATAACAACAATGTACAATGCAAGTCTTAACTGTTTCGTTTCGAAAAAATATATAATCCACAACAGTTGCTTTATCACTTTACAAGTAACGAGCATACATACAATATTGATATTGGTAAACCGACTAAAAAGGGAATGTTTCCATGTCAATATTTTCCATGTTAACGTTTTGCCTTCTCCAACTGTACCGCATTTGTTAGCGACATCTTAGAGCTACAGAACAACACTACTCCATATATGTGTTCGCTCCGTGACGGCGGCATGTTTGATGGGAAACAGCACCCCTTCGAGGTTGCTGTCCAAATATACCTTAATACGACGTAGGACTCGCTTTATTTCGAGCTGCCCAGTCATGTTCCTGATTAGCTTAGTCCAGGGGAGAAAAATGCATATATCACTATAACATGTAAGGCATACATACGTTATCATCCTCAGAGATTGACTGACAAATTGGTTACTAGTTTGCCCGACTACTAGTTTGTCCGACTACTAGGGTGCTGTGCCCGACTACTAGTGTGCTGTGCCCGACTACTAGTGTGCCCGACTACTAGTATGCTGTGCCCGACTACTAGTGTGCTGTGCCCGACTACTAGTGTGCCCGACTACTAGTGTGCTGTGCCCGACTACTAGTGTGCCCGACTACTAGTGTGCTGTGCCCGACTACTAGTGTGCTGTGCCCGGCTACTAGTGTGCCCGACTACTAGTATGCCCGACTTCTAGTGTGCCCGACTACTAGTGTGCCCGACTACTAGTATGCCCGACTACTAGTGTGCTGTGCCCGACTACTAGTGTGCCCGACTACTAGTGTGCTGTGCCCGACTACTAGTGTGCCCGACTACTAGTATGCCCGACTACTAGTGTGCTTTGCCCGACTACTAGTGTGCTTTGCCCGACTACTAGTGTGCTGTGCCCGACTACTAGTGTGCCCGACTACTAGTATGCCCGACTACTAGTGTGCCCGCTGGTGTGCCCGACTACTAGTGTGCCCGACTACTAGTGTGCTGTGCCCGACTACTAGTGTGCCCGACTACAAGTGTGCCCGACTACTAGTATGCCCGACTACTAGTGTGCTGTGCCCGACTACTAGTGTGCCCGACTACTAGTGTGCCGACTACTAGTATGCCCGACTACTAGTGTGCTGTGCCCGACTACTAGTGTGCCCGACTACTAGTATGCCCGACTACTAGTGTGCTGTGCCCGACTACTAGTGTGCCCGACTACTAGTATGCCCGACTACTAGTGTGCTGTGCCCGACTACTAGTGTGCTGTGCCCGACTACTAGTGTGCCCGACTACTAGTGTGTCCGACTACTAGTATGTCCGACTACAAGTGTGCTGTGCCCGACTACTAGTGTGCTGTGCCCGACTACTAGTGTGCCCGACTACTAGTATGCCCAACTACTAGTGTGCTGTGCCCGACTACTAGTGTGCCCGACTACTAGTGTGCTGTGCCCGACTACTAGTATGCTGTGCCCGACTACTTGTGTGCTGTGCCCGACTACTAGTGTTCCCGACTACTAGTGTGCTGTGCCCGACTACTAGTGTGCCCGACTACTAGTATGTCCGACTTCTAGTATGTCCGACTACTAGTGTGCTGTGCCCGACTACTAGTGTGCCCGACTACTAGTGTGCTGTGCCCGACTACTAGTGTGCTGTGCCCGACTACTAGTGTGCCCGACTACTATTGTGTCCGACTACTAGTATGCCCGACTACTAGTGTGCTGTGCCCGACTACTAGTGTGCTGTGCCCGACTACTAGTGTGCCCGCCTACTAGTGTGCCCGACTACTAATATGCCCGACTACTAGTGTGCTGTGCCCGACTACCAGTGTGCTGTGCCCGACTACTAGTGTGCCCGACTACTAGTATGCCCGACTACTAGTATCCGACTACTAGTATGCCCGACTACTAGTATGTCCGACTACTAGTGTGCTGTGCCCGACTACTAGTATACCTGACTACTAGTGTGCCCGACTACTAGTGTGCCCGACTACTAGTATGTCCGACTACTAGTGTGCTGTGCCCGACTACTAATGTGCTGTGCCCGACTACTAGTGTGCCCGACTACTAGTATGCCCGACTACTAGTGTGCTGTGCCCGACTACTAGTATGATGTGCCCGACTACTAGTGTGCCCGACTACTAGTATGTCTGACTACTAGTATGTCCGACTACTAGTGTGTTGTGCTTGACTACAAGTATACCTGACTACTAGTGTGCCCGACTACTAGTGTGCCCGACTACTAGTGTGTCCGACTACTAGTATACCTGACTAAGACATCCACTAATTACACTACATACTACAACTCTTTAAATATTAACACTAGTCTTCTTTTAAAGGAGAAACAGACATATACATGTACTATTATAAGTGTGTATTCCGAGGCCGAGTGGTTCAAGTGCTTGATTTGACATCATTTGACAATCACCACAGGATTCGAGCCCACATGGGACCAGGAATCTTTATGTGATGAAGCTATCCAACTGGCTTGCGCAACATCGGTGGTTGTATCTGGGGTCTTCCTCCACCTATGGATTCTGGAAAGTCGCCATATGGTTTCTTCCTTCTGCGCGTTTCTCATGATTAGTACCATTGGCATCTCATATACTAGTAATCAATTCTACTTCAGTGCAACCAATTATATTTATGTAATACAAACATTTTCTGAATGCCCCTCATTGCGAAGAACCTGACTAAGAACATGACTTGGAACAATAACAATTAAGGTGAACAATTTTAAGATCAGGCCTGGCCAGGCCAGGCTAGTAAGTCCAAGCGATGTTTCAGTGTATGCGTTTCACGCAATCCTAATTCGACCTCTGTAGAATTCGGACAAAACGTACACGGTTTATGACGTATTAATAGGGCATTACCGTATTAATCGGGAAGTGACTTTTCTAAAAAGCACGCTTCCAAGTTATTTCACGTGAACTGTAAATTTGGTTGCAGTCCAACGTCAAATGTAGGTTAGAAAATTTAACTAAGGTAAAAAGTGAAACTTTGATATTGAAACTTTAATAAATGGCACTAATGTTTCCTTATGCAGCTTATTAATTATCTCTCTCTCCACCACCCCCACCCCCCCCCCCACCCCCCCACTACACCCCACCCCACGAAGTGTCAGTGTTGGTTGGGTTTCACGTCATTTTCAGCACATTTTAGACTATATATAACATATATAACGGTCAATTTGTTATTGGTGTAGTCAGGCCATCCACCTTTTCCTGGATAGAACCAGCACTGTATATCTCCCGCCATCTATAAGATAGCATAAAATGTGCGTAAAAACAACCGGGTTTTTAATCCGATATTGTAAGTCTACTATTGTATACAGAGTAACGGCTCTGTTTCGACTTAGATTATGTATGCATTGATTGTGTTTGTCAAGCGACTTATATTTAGTTTCCAACGGATAGAGCCCAGAGTGTGTAGATTTCTTCAGCATGATGTCAAGATTTGCATCTGGCAATAGGATTTTGATCCAACTATGTGCCTGTTGTTTTTTTAGACTTGCAACCTTAGCTTTATGGTAATTCTTGTCGCATGAACATGTGTACATTTGTTTACATATATTTCTACATATTGTACATTAACTTCTTTAGAAGCAGCCTACTATTGCATTAGTTTCTTTGTTTTGAGTTGGCACTGCGTTGTATTTTCCGATCAGGTTCGCAATAGTTACATGTAGGAGTCGCTAGCATCTCACACTTGCAATTTTAAAATTATGTTGACCAATTAAAGAAGCCAGAGATATCTTAAATCCGGAGATTCTGAGAGCTAATGAAAAATCCAAAGATTCCGGAATTTATCCAGAGATTTGGCAGGCCTGCAGCGGTCATTACGTGTATTACGTGTTGCTTGTACACGTAATAGTTATTTTGAAAAAAAATTGTGGCAACTTCTACTCTGGAATCATGTGACGGTTTTTCATGAAACTTTACAGGAATGTTACTCGTGGTGTCTTGTTGGTCCTAAGTAAAAAAAATCAGGTTGACCGAAAATTCAAAATGGCCACCACAGCTAAAAAATAAATGTTAACTATATTTTAACTAGAAATGTGTTCATGAGACACGGATACTCCAACTGAAATCAATCCGCGGAAATAACATTTGGAAAAGGGCCGTAACTCTGGTAAAACATGGTCGATTTTGATGCGGAATCGACATGCACATCTTGATATCATAAGTAAGCATCCTGTAATGGATTGGAAGCTGTGGGAGGAATTAAACACGTACACTATTTTAATGTATGATTTGACGAAAAAAGGGCCATAACTCCGGTAATACAAGGTCGATTTTGACGCCGGATCGACATACACATGTTGACATCATAGGTAAGTTCGAAACAGTAGGTTGACAACTGTGGGAGAAGATAGACACACAAACTTTTCGGGACGGACGAACGGACTAACAGACATGGCTGGCGATGCCCCTTCATCATTCGGTGAAACTAAAACTATTAGTGTTATTGATTTAAACATTTACTAAAAGGACTGACTTGACATAAAGTTGGTTCTAAACAAGAACAAATGTTTTGAAGGCTTGAACATATCACAGTAATATTCGTTATTGTC
This sequence comes from Cyrtodaria siliqua, assembly GCA_037043455.1. Lineage (NCBI taxonomy): Eukaryota > Metazoa > Mollusca > Bivalvia > Adapedonta > Hiatellidae > Cyrtodaria > Cyrtodaria siliqua. The sequence continues at coordinate 161,539 of JAWPHD010005234.1, forward strand.
AACGTCAGACACTTAGTTTGTTCTAAATGCATTGACACCAATGTTATTATTTTTTTTCTCAATTTATGAAACTTTACTTCTTTTTTTTAAATTGCTGTTCGGATCGAGATAACAAAAGTATGTTTTTTTGCTATAAAATAAATAAAAAAATAAAAATATTTGCCTACCTACCGACCTAAAATTTGAAATTAGGGTCGGGAAAGGGCAAACATAAATATGTTTAAGGGTGGCCTCAGTGTACTTTTCGTATAGAAAAGTATTTTTCCACTTGAAAAATCACCAGAAAAGGTGGGGTCACAAGACATGCAAGAAACGTCTTTGTTTGTTTGTTTGTTTTGTAAACACAAGGTCGTAACTGCCTATACGCATAATACGCATGTGCGTACACATGTTTGCCAGTCAAAAAAGAGTTTTGGATGAAAGACGGAAAATGTTGTGCTAGAAAACACTACATTGCACCATATTAATCCATTCGTATTGATCATCAGTCTCGGGGGTTGGGGTGGGGGTGGGAATGATTCTCACAGCTTCCATAGATGTTACACAACCTCATTCATGTGCGTGCGCATTTCCATGCTTTAAAGTACCGGTAAGACTGTTGCACTGCGCATGTCCGTTTTTCCAAACAGAACAAGTGAATTTTAATTGTCGGCTGTGTCGTTTTCCCTACTTTTCACACCCTTTGTTGTTGACATGAGCGTGACAGCGTTCAAGTACCCTGGTGAAGAGTCTATATAATTTAAACAATATTTTATTCAAGTAATGAATGGGATTGGACACCAGGCAATGCCTATGTAAGACCTCTCCCGAGGTGAAGAGTCTATATCACCAGCATACGCTCTCATTTACGTGTACGTTATCATTTCCATTTAAGGCGCCTCGTGGAAATCTGGATGTTTTCAACTCGCGGCGACACGTTAGATTTTTTACATAACTTACATACTAGTATTTGAAAATCGGTATTACTACGGTTTTGAATAGCGTTTCAACGAATAGTACTAAGTTTGATTGCACCAATGATATATTTAAACCTTTGGTAGAATAACAAGGAAAAGTAATCTTCATATTATATTTTATCTTATGTAATTACATGTATAAGCAAAAAAGGTTGAAAGGCAAGGTGATACTAGATTACTAATTCGAGGTTCTTGTTTTAATGCGTAATACCTTGCTTCAAGATTGCTGTGTTTCCGTTAAAAGGTCAAGTTAAATTCTGCTTAAGCTTTTCTAGGGTGAGTGAGTAGAGGTCAAACTGTGTATACATACTGCTTAATATATTTACATATAGGCAAACATATTGGGTCAAGTGTGATTCCTCCCCGTGTGGTTCTCGGGGGCCCCGTTTGGTCACGGGGCAAAGAATAGGGCCACTGCAGATCCCTTTGGAGGGGTAGGCAGAGGGGTAGAATCCCCACAAATTCATGTTCATTTTATCATTTTTTGTTCATGTCCATTAAATGTCTTCATCATGATCCCTGCATTGTTTCAGGTGCTATCTCGCTCGCATCAAAAGAGCAGTGGCAGAAAAACAATAACGTGGCTCCAGCGTAAATGGAGTTTCTACGATAGAATTTGCAGCAACTCTGCAGTTCAGGGTGAGAAGGTTCTAGGCCCATTTTCCATATTTTATCTCGATGTACATGGAAGATGAGCCTGGCATGTTCATGCCTGTTAGGCGCCATATAACCTTATCATGTGTTGGTGCGCCTTAAAACCCCAATTCAATTCAATTCAAGTGTGATTCTCGTCGTCGATATATTGGTCCCAAATCGGTCTACCTGGTCAAAATCGGTCTATGACCCAATAGTTTTTTTCAAGGCACAAATTCTCCCTGTAAATGGACGTCATTATTTTGATACAGGTTTAATTATGTCCTAATTATGTCCTTATGCACGTAATATGTTTTAAATAAATATATATATATATATTCACAGTATCCACAAGATCCGGCACCTTTCATTGTCACTGTCTTATAAATGTAATCCCACTCATATGAGCTATAAGTGTATGTATGTATGTATGTATGTATGCGTGTATATGGTAACTGTGCCTCCAGACGAGTGTGTTATGATGTAGAGATACAGTTTATCAGCGTGAATGCACACGTTTGATTTCTGTAGGCGCCCTTCCGTTGTTCGTCCGAAGGTTGTCTGTCCTTGGTAGTTCGCAAATATTTCTCACTATATATATATGTATATTTAAAATACCAGGTTACTGAATTATTTTTAAAAAAAAAATATATATATATATACACATTACTCGTTCTGATATTGCATAAGCCATGGCTACATTAATTTTAATGTCCTACTTTTATCAGGTACGTAAGTACTTACTCTTAACTTTTCTTTAACTTCTTGTGATATATCAAGTTTTGGATAACCTTCTTTTTTATTTTTTTAACAACAAATGTTGAGCCATACACTTATAAGCATAGCGTCTCCGTGGCCGAGGGGTTGTAAACCTTCGCCTCTCACTGCTGCGGGTTCGAATCCCACTGGGAGCTCTACTTGCAATTATTGGGAGCTCGACTTGTGAGGAAGTGTCGATTCTTACGGATGGCGGGAGGTGTACAGTACTGGTTCTATCCAGGAAAAGTGGGTGGTCTTCCTCCACCACAACAAATCGACCGTCATATATAACCTTACATGTGTTGAAAATGACGTAAAACACCATACAAACAAACAAACACACACTTATAAGCCATGTTTTTCAGATGTGCTGTTCCTTAAACAACCAGTCCAGGTGTGATGGAACCGATTCAAAATGGATTCCGACTCCAATTATCGCTCATGACGCAAATAGTGTTACGATGTCTTACAAAGATGGTTGTGCCAACCAGTGGGTCATGGGGCTGAGGTATGCCTGGAGGGAGTCGCCTTGTTCCTTTAAGAAGTGTGCAGTTTATACTGTGGAGAACGAACTACCTATGGCACCGTTTATTGACCTTGGGTTGATCGGGCTTACGGGTCAGAGAGGCATATATTAAAAAAGCTGGATTCTGATAAAATATGTGTTTGCGTTGTTTGTTACTTAACATTGTTTACTGCCATTGTTAATAATTCATTCAGGTGATGAGGCGTCCATGGCTGGGTGGTTAGAGTCTCTGACTTGAAACCACTTGTTTCTGTTGGTTCGAGATCGCATGGGAACCTTTATGTGAGGAAGCCCGTGTACAAACATTACCGGAGGAGCACCTGGGGTCTTCCTCCACCAATGGAAGCTGGAAAGTCGCCATTTAACCTTAGCTGTTGGTACGACTACGAAATCCAATTCAATTCAATTCATTTAGGTGGTGTAGGTCAAAATAAATAACAAAAATGTACAATGCAAGTCTTAATTGTTTCGTTTCGAAAAATATATAATCCACAACAGTTGGTTTATCACTTTACAAGTAACGAGATACATACAATATTGATCTTGGTAAACAGACTAAAAAGGAAATGTTCCCATATCAACATTTTCCATATTAGCGTTTTGCCTCCTTCAACTGTGCCTGTGTATTAGCGGGATCTGGGCCTTACGCTTTAGAGCTACAGAACAACACTACCCTACATAGGTGTTCGCTCCATGACGGCGGCATGTTTGATGGGAAACAGCACCCTTCGAGGACAGCAACCTTCGATGTTGCTGTCCAATATACCCTAATACGATGTGCGAGCGTAGGATTCGTTCATTTTGAGCTGCCCAGTCAAGTTCCTGATTAGCTTAGTCCAGGGGAGACAAATGCATATAAACTAAACCATGTAAAGCATACATACGGTCAGATACCACTATTGATTTGGGGCTTCTGATTGGTTGAAAAAAGTATAGGTCTATTAGGGCATATAGTCAGATTGTAAGGTAGATTCTGATTGGATTAATTTACCCAAATCATAACAAATCCCCATAAAACATCAAAATATTATGTTTCCATCATAAAACATGTTGATTTAGGATATTTTGACTGAAATTTGCATTTTTATGGATACAATTTTACTGAGAGTATATTTGCAAAAAGTAAAATTTCTTTACTGCCATTCTTGGGGTGGCCACCTTCAGTGAACTATTAGAGGCTGAAAGCATCAGATTATCCCCAATTTGCTGGTCATTTTTGAGTGTCTCTAAGATAGTTCTTTAAAAAAAGTTAGGTTTTATCATCCATTCCGATATAGGAATAGGGGTTGTAGGCCAAAAGCCTATAATGGAGGCCTATGGGAAATGCAATAGTGGTATATGACCTAAAGATATCATCCTCATAGATTGACTGACAAATTGGTTACTAGTGTGCCCGACTACTAGTATGCCTGACTAAGACATCCACTACACTGGGGGCGTCCGTGGCCGAGTGGTTAACGTCTCTGACTTGAAATCACTTGCCCCTCACCGCTGTAGGTTCGATCCCTCATGTGCCTAGGAATCTTTATGTGAGGAAGCTATCCAGCTGGCTTGCGGAACGTCGGTGGTTCTACCCAGGTGCCCGCCCGTGCACGGAAATTGCCCAGAGGGGCACCTGGGGTCTTCCTCCACCAATGGAAGCTGGAAAGTCGCCATATGACCTTAGCTGTTGGTGCGACTATAAAATCCAATTCAATCAATCAATCCACTACACTGCACACTACAACTCTTTAATATTAACATCTGTTTCTCTTTGAAAAGAGAAACAGATATATACATGTACTATTATAATTGTGGAGTCCTTGATTTGATATCCTTTGACAATCACCACAGGGTTCGAGCCCGTATGGGACCAGGAATCTTTATGTGATGAAGCTATCCAACTGGCTTGCGCAACATCGGTGGTTCTATCTGGGGTCTTCCTCCACCTATGGATTCTGGAAAGTCGCCATATGGGGTGCCATATGGCCTTAGCTGCTGGTAAATTTAATTTGTATAGGTTAAAGTTCAAGTCCGCGCTATGACCTGATCATGAATGCAAAAAAGTATTTAACTTATGGAGCAACATTATAAACACCACAGGTAGACTTTCACTGTAGCAGGATGACCTTCATTCATTTTGGAGTCAGTAGGTCAAATGTCATTATGACTCGATCATGAAAAACATTTTGTCTTTTCAACCTTTGTACGAGAGGCGCCCCACTTATATTTGAACACTTAAGTGAGTTTTTTCAGCGGAAGTGATTGTCATAAAAAATACGTGATTTAATGATGTGAAACTGTCATTTAGAACGTATGCATTTAAAAATAATATCCAATTTCACGCGGTCCTTTTTAAATTGCATTTTGAATAAGGTGTACACCATTTTCTAATTGAAGCCTATATGTTGCTGTTGCCGTGGAGTTTTACCTTATACCGAATAATTGCACTAAATGCATACCATAATTGTTTAAACCTGTGTTTATAATTTAAATATGATCGTATGTTTTATTTTAAGACAAAAATATAGATGCTGAATTAAAAGCTCGACTTTTTATCGCAATATTAAAACATTGACAGATAATAGGAAAATTTGCTCCTGTGTTACTGATAATTTTATAAATTAACCAAGATAACTGTTTTTATCATATTTTGTGATATAAAAACATGAACAGTTATTGTTGATGTATATCATATATGTATATCGTATACGTTATAAAGATATATTTGGTAAACAAATATATTATTTTTATCATTATTTGCAAATAATAATAGTGTTTTGACCCTAAATTTTAAGTTATATATTTTTCTATCTTTTCTTTTGAGAAACTTATGAAACTCGTTTTTTATAGCAGAGGAAGTCACAAAAATGCCTGCAGTTAATGTTTTGAACTAGACGCTTTCGTAAATTTAGTCATTTTTATAGTTGAATTTCATGTTAATTTTCGCTAAAATCTTAAAATCGACAAATTAAAAAAAAATGCATATTACACTTTTCTACGTTCAGGCATGGACATATCGGATTACTATAACCTTTAACGATATTTTAAAAGCATTTGTGTTAAAATTTGTATTGCAGTTATTTTTATAATTGACGAGTTTTGCTTCAAAATGTCATTCTCTACCCATTTTCAAAATGCGGACGCAGCAACATTAAGAAGCACATAATAGTGCATGTCATAATGTTTCATATCGAAGGAATCATTAGACTTAACATTACAATCAACATATTCGGCGAGAATTTCAAGATAGTTGATTCAGTTACACAATAAAAGTGTTCAAATATAAGTGGGGCGCCTCTCGTAGCCACGTTCATCGAAATGCAGTCTATGTTGA